>CAUYRT010077166.1:0-29997 GCA_963574885.1 Lepilemur ruficaudatus
TAACAGGTGTGAGCATTCTAGCAGCAGTTTGATGATCATGTATGATACTGCAAACAGGACCTATGCTGAAAGAAGGAAAGTTAGTATCAGAGAGCAGGTAGTTTTTAGAACTTGTGTGATGTTATCTGTTTCATGCAGTAAGTATTTATTGATGCTTTGGCCAGGCACCATGCTGAGTGTTAGGGGTACAGAAGTGAACAAAACAGTCATGGCTCTTGTTCTCAGGCAGCTGCAGCCCAGGCAGGGAGACAAAGTTAAATGACCACGCTGAAGAGGGTATATTTCAAGCCAAGGTAAATGCTCTGAAGGAAGGCACAGTCCTATAAAAATTTTTACCACCAGGAGACTGGAAGGCTTTCCTGAGGATAGGGCCCTTGAGCTGAACTCTGAAGGGAGAGTAGGAGTTTGCTGGGAAGGCCAGGGACAGGGACAGCATGTGCCCAGTGGCCTGATGAATGGCTGGTGAAGGAACTGAAAGTAGGCTGTTACGGCCCAGAAAGCAAGGTGGAGAATGCTGTGGAATGAAGCTCGAAAGGTAGGAAAGGGCCACACCACACAAGAGTCTTGGGGCTCAGGTGAGGATTTTGGTCTTTGCCCTGAGAATAGTGGGATAGCATTGTGGGTCTTAAACAAGATAATGTGCAAAAGTCCGTAATTTGAAAAGGTTACTACGTACAGAACAGTGTTGTCATACCAGAACTTACTGTAATGGTAGAAGTCATCTGTGTCTGCACCGTCCAGAGCGGCCACAAGACACATGTCATTGAGCACTTGCAGTGTGGCTGGTGTGACTAAGGGGCCAGATTTTTAATTTTAACTTAAATTTAAATAGCTACACCTGGCTAGTGGCAGCTTAGTTGGACAGTGTGTGTCTAGAGCACATTGGAGGGAGTGGCCACGGCTTCGTGGGAACCATGGCCTGGAGAGAGATCCTCTTTGTATCTCCTGCCCCTCCTCCTTTCTAGGATAAAGGCTGAGACGGATTCCACCTTTGGAAATCATGTTAATTTCTCCTGAGGGTCTCAAACAGTAGCTGTTTGTGGATTTATTTATTTTTTTAGAGGTAGAGTCTTGTTCTGCCACCCAGGCTGAAGTGCAGTGGCTTGATGATGGCTCATGGCAGCCTTGAACCCCTGAGCTCAAGCGTTCTTCCTGCCTCACCCTCTGGAGTAGCAGGGACTACAAACATGCGCCATCAACCCCACACCCGGCTAATTTTTTAAAAAATGTTTTTAGAGCTGGGGTCTCACTGTGTTGCCCAGGCTGGTCTCAAACTCCTAACTTCCTGCCTCCTCAGCCTCCCAAGTCGCCAAGATTACAGTGGTGAGCAACAGCACCCCAGCAAGTTTATGGAATGTTTAATGTTTTAATGTTTCCTTGGCTGTAGTTTTGCCTGCTCCTTCATGAAGCAGCATTCTTGCTTTTGTCTTTACCTGTTTTTTGGTAAGCAAATAGATTGAGCGGTGACATTGTCAGTGAATTTAAGTACTAAGGTCATCAAAGCATTAACTCATATGCCTTAGAGGAAATTTAAAGAAAAGTGTGGTCCCTGGAGTTAGGGGCTTCCAGTCTAGCAGGGTAGAAATGGTGAGTGCTGCGGTACAAGAGGAAGGAGCATTTTCAAGGGGACCCTCAAGGCAGGTGACCCTGTGAGGGAAGCAGAAGCAAAGGCCATTCCCAGCTGATGGAGCATGTGACAAAGGCAGGAAGCATGAAAGTGCTTGGGAGGGTGTGAGGAGCTCAGGTGGGGCCGTACAGGGGGAATACATGGCTGGGGGAAGGAAAGGCACACAACGTCGGAGTATATAGACTGGGGCTGGGTCGTAGGGGCTTTCAGTGTCAAGAGTTTCTAACCAGCAGGTTTCTGAGGCTGCACGTGGGGATCTACTGACAACAGCCTGGAGAGAGGTGGGGCAGGGAATCCCCGTGATAGTCTTGAGTGGGAGGTGACCAGCCTTGGCTCTGGCAGTGCCATCAGACTTGGAAGGATAAGGGGCAGGTAGATGCAAGGTCCCCATTGGGCAGAACCCCAGGCATCTTCCACACTGTGTTCTGGGTAGAAGGTGGACTTAGATTTCGGAGCAGATTTCGTTGTGCTAATGGTTTTAAATATTCAGACCTAGTGAAGTAGAATCCAAGCTGATAGAGTGTCCTTTCTTTGCAGGTCAGTTTACTGGAAGATTTGTATGTGTTCTGGCTGGAAATCTGATTCCGTTTCTGCTGGTTCTCTGTGCCTGGAATGGGATTGTTTTGGCTTAGGACCTGCCAGGTCTGTTTGGTCAGTTCCTAACTGCATCCTTGTTGAGTGTTGGCCTGCTTAAGACCCTGTTTTGTATGGATACAAATAAATGGAGTCAGACCCCAGGGTGACTTGGTTTCTCTGCCCAGTGGCCACGTGTCTTGAGTGTGTAGCCTCTACTGAGACACAGTTGGGAACGTTGTTTCCAACTATTTCAAAAGAGTGACTTCCAGGGCCACTCGCACTGTGCTCTGTAGGAAAAGTGCTCAGGAGGCGGCCTGGGGCCCAGGAGCACTTTAGACCTGTTAGCCCATTGTCCTTATTGTCATTTACGTTTTTTCCTCTGACTTTCAGAGCGTTTTTAGCATCTTCAGCTGTGAAATTCTCTGGGGGGGCTACAGCATGGCAAAGTTTTGGGGTCTTAATGGGTGGTATTTGCTACAGGAAGATGCCTGCCCCATTCCCAAGGCCGGGAGTTTATTGGAGGCTATCGGTTTTTCACTGTCTTAGTTTGCATGTTTGGACCACTCACAAAAACATGCACCCCGCAGTAAACGGTTACCTACATTCTCCTCTACGTGCTTGTCTGTAGAGGGAGAACATGTATTAATTGCCTGAATTAATATATTGTGTTATGATGTGTTGTGTACTGGAAAAAGTAATATGAATTGATGTTTCTGGAATAAACCACTTTAATGATGCCCAGTTACCGACTCATTCATCTGCGTGGTGTTTTTCCTGTATGCAGAATGTTGGCTTCCTCACGGTGGCTGTGAGGTGCTTGACTGTCCTCAGGATGTAGGTCTGTTTGAGCAGCTGTGGCCTCCTGTGTCTCAAGTTCCCTGGGGAGTTGGTTCGGTCTTGGTTTGGGAGTTCAATCGGGCGTGTTAGATCCTGGACCCCCTGAGCAGTAACGTCTTACAGCATGAAGACAGTTCGTATCGGTAGAGCTGTTTGTAACTGCGAGAACTTTCCTCTTAACCCGGGGAGGGTGCATGCATGTCCCTGTGAATCCAGAAGAGTCTGCCAAGAACAGGGAAATAAGGACAAGACGAGCGTGACCATCCCATGGCAGTGGCACGAGCTGAGATTACGACCC
The DNA here is from genome assembly GCA_963574885.1 of Lepilemur ruficaudatus. Taxonomy (NCBI): domain Eukaryota; kingdom Metazoa; phylum Chordata; class Mammalia; order Primates; family Lepilemuridae; genus Lepilemur; species Lepilemur ruficaudatus. The sequence goes on from CAUYRT010077166.1 coordinate 3,339, forward strand.
TTCCCGGGAGCCACCACCCCTCAAGGTGCCGTCTTGTCTTTGCGCCCCTGTCCTGCTCCAGTCTGCTGGAATACTGCCCGGAGGTGGCTTCTTAACACTGAGCCACCTCCCTTGCGACTAGACCCCAAGACAGTTAATTCTCCTACACAGTAAAGGGCCTGGGTGACGGGTGTGCCGGGTGCCTTTGTGGTGGTGGGAGGGAGGCCTGGAATCCACAGGAGGAGACTCGAGAAGGTTTGTGTCACTGCCAGGAGCATTCCCCAGCTGTCCCCTGCTCTGTCACTCAGTTCCGGCTCCATGGAGTTGGCCCCTACAGGCCTGGACGTGGTGTGCTGGACTTGTTTTCCCCAAAGAACACATGTCTGAAACAGCCCTTGGCATCATGGCAGGGCCCTAGCGTTCGTGACTTTCTGTTCTGGACTGTGTGAGGGAGAGCCCACGCGGGCGGAGTCCTGTCCTTCAGAGACGGCACGGTCAGGACTAGCAAGGGATGATGAAATGTGTGGTGAAGCCGTCGTTTTTAATGTTAGAAACTGCTGTGGGACACCCAAGTCTTGTATCAGAAAAAGTATAAAAACTGAACTAAAGAACAGTGACAGCAAGTCAAGAGAGTGAACTTCTCTCTTCGTCCACTAGGGGATGTGGTCCTACACCAAACTCTTCTCTTTCATAACTTGGTACAAAGTTTGGGGTTTTTTTCCGTTTGCAGGGGGTTTTTTTGTTTGTTTTGTTTTTTTTTTTTTTTGTAATTTAGCCAACACCTTATTTCACCGGAAAGTTATGCAGAAGACTCATCTGCAGGGTTGGGCTCTTGCTTAGGAATCTGTGGGGGCGCCCCGGTGGCATACAGTTCCCAGGAAGGGTTTGTCATGTCAGGGGCAGCTGCGCTAAGCCGGGACATTCGCACTTGGGCGGCAGAGCACATGCTAATGCATTTCTCCCGTTCGCTCCTCGTGCCAGCAGGTGGGCGGGAATCCAGGGTAACACATAACCTGCGTTCGAGGTCCCAGACAGTGTATTATGGGTTTGGAAGTATCTCTGGCACCAACATTGCTCATACTCGAAATTGAAAGGTATATACCAAGACTGAACCAAGTTTGTACAAAGCCAGTACGGGTTAGCTTGCTGGCTGTCACCTGTTAGAACAGTGTTGTTGAATGGGGGGAAGAGTGAAGTGTCATTTTAAGCAGAGGTCTGTATATTCTCTGGTTTATAAGCCTCATTTAACAGCTTTCTGGTGGATTAAACATTAGTTGAGCACTTACGCTGCCTGCATTAAGCTACAGCCAGGAGCAAAACAAACTCCCTGCCTGCAGGGAGCTTACATTCCAGGCCAGGAAAGACAGGAAGTAAGTCATTGGAAAACGTGGGATAACAGATGAGTGCTGTGGAGAGAAAGCAAGCAACTTGTCTACGCTGGGGCTGGGACGTGGTCAGGGGTGCAGTTTGCAGTTTTAGGTGAGGTGGTCAGGGAGGTGGCCTTTAGCAAAACCCTTAGGTAAAGAAGCAAGTCATGGGGCGGCCGGAAGAGCATCCCAAGCAGAGGGGGCGGCTAGTATGATGCGGAAGGAGCTAGAGGGGTTTATGAGGGTGCTGGAGGGGCCTTGCACGCGGGAAAGTGGGGGGCTCGCGCTTTCCTTCCGAGTGGTGTAGCTCACGTTCTCTTCTGCCCACCTTTTAGGGACCATGTTTCCCCTAATTAGTTTGCGTTAGGAGCATTTCCCATTCTTGTGCTAGCAGACTCGCGGGTGAGAGGACCCCGGATCTGGGTGTAGGGAGCGTTATCTTCCTCTTGGCCACTGAACCCCGTGTCCCGAGATGAGTGATGTGGAAAAAGACATTTGGGTATGACAGGCAACGTTCCTGGCGCAGCCCACCTTCGCGTGAAGACCCTGTGTCCTCCACAAGGACGGGCTGTGTCAGAGTGACCAGGAGCTCAGCCCTGGGTTTGTCCTCACCCCGTGCACGTCTCATTCATAGAACTCGCCCTATTTCCTCATTGTTCCCTTGTCTGTTGCCACCTCTGCACCAGCTCCTTGAGTTTAGGATCCCTGCACTTATTTGATTTTTCAGCAGAACAGATATGTTTATTTCATTCATGTCGTTATTTAAATTGCTGTCAAGAAGAATGCAAAAAGTGCCTTCTGCAATCTTTACAAGTAGGAGGCCTGTTTGGGTTTTATGTGGTTGTACCCGGTGAATGCATACAAAACAGTTATTCTGGGAGGTTTTTTTTCAGTACAATTGTGCAGCTACAGCAGAAAACTAGTTCTTTTATTGCTAACGTAATGAAAGGAGATCCGTGTAAGTCACTGGAAGGTCACATGTCCGCAGACTGTCAGCTGTGGAGAGTTATGTAACAGCGGTTATGCAATGCCACGTTAGAGCTGCAGCCACCAGCGGTAAAACATGTAGATGATTGTGCTGAATTAAAATAAGACTTCTGCTTCCTTTCAACAGCAAATTCCTTGTTAACAAAACCAAGACTTGGGAAAGTGTTGACTCCCGCTAGAGGCTCCGGAGGCCACATTCCACCTGTGCGTGGCTTCTGTGCGTCACGTAGATCTCTGCAAGTCAGATTTCTGACGTGAGCCTACCTGGAAACATTGCTTACTGGTCATCTTATATCAAGACGCGTTACGGGCACAGCCCCCCGTAAATCCCAATGCACATCTCAGTCCCTTCACTGACGTGCCGTCTTTGTTCCAGAACACGTTCGCCCCTTTGACAGTTAGTGGGGATGACAAAAAGAGATGTTAAAGTGAAATAAAGGCTTCACTGCCTCTGACTTCGTGTTTCTTCTTGTTTTAAACATGCAGTGGTTTAAACTCCTAGAACTGAAAGGCTCCCAGCACTAAGCCACACTCCCCTGCTCGGGTCCTCCCAGAGAAGCCGTTTTCCGCTCCCGCCCTTTCCTGCAAGTCTGCCTGGGCCCTGTCTGGGTAGCAAGCACTGCCCTGGCCTGTTGACTTCCTTTCTGATAAATTCACACTGAGCTCTTCCTACTTCCTGTTCTGCTTCTCCTTCCTCATTCTCTGCGCTTCCTGTTTGAGTCGGCACCGGTGTTTACATGATTAGGCGTCCCCGGAGCTCATCCCCCGCCCTGCGTGGCGGTGCACCCTGCACTTCCCTTGTTCTCCCTCGCTGGCTCCCCCTGACTCGTCTTGCTTTTTCTTTGGCTGGGCTTTCTTTGAACCTCTTGCTAATTCTTCCCCACATTTGCTGGTGGCGTCTCAGCAGAACTTTCCGCAAGGTCAATCACGTTTATCTATCTATTCCAATTTTTTTCTTAGGTGAGCGAAAGATGACCTTTCAGACAATTGAGTTATGAGTATGGGTTAAAGTTTTGCTACAATCTCATATGCAAGGGGCAAGGCCCTAGCATGCCAATTCAGAAGTCCATTTTTAGGTAGAGCTATTTTTTTAGGAACACAAGGGCTGGATTATTGTTGTTAGGCTACATGAAAAAAGAATTGTTGGCTGAAGCTCCCAACAGGCAGTGGGGTGGGTGGGTAACTGGTTTCCCAGAAAACTTACCAATCTTGCCAATCTCTACCCAGAAGGAAATTATGAATTATACCAGGTAGAAAGGGCTCTGTTCCCAAGCCTAGTTTAGACCAGTCTTCTATTTTACAGTCCCTATTTTTTTTTTTTTTTTTTTTTTGACCAGAGCATAACTGTCTTGGCTAAATCTCTGTCTTGGTCCAGAAGGCCCACCTTGTTGCATTTTGGTCTAAGAGCTTAAGTGAATTTGTCGTCTGGTTCCAGGCTTCCCAAGCAGTGTGCAAAAGAGTCCCCTGGGGATCTTGTCGAAATGCAGCTTCTGGTTCAGTAGGCCTGGGGTGGGCCTGAGATTCTGCGTTTCTCTCAAGCTCCCAGGCTGGGCCGACACTGTTGGTCTGGGGACCACAGCTTGATGAGTGAGGGAGGGCCTTGTCCTTTCTCACAGATGGTGGGACTGACTTAGGTGTAGGCTTACTTTGTAGGACACGTGTGTAATCCTGACTGCTGGTGCTATTTATATACACATGGATGTTCCTTTCAGCCAGTTCACTGTATTAGGGAAGAATTTCCTAGCACAGTCCTGTCACGGTCACGATTTCTTGTAGTTTATTCACCTGGGTTTGTATCTCGTGCAAGGTGGCTTCGCTTATTAACCTAGGCGCAGCAAGAGGCAGTTGTTACCATGCAAGGACCTCCTTGCTGTTTGCTTAATAAAACTGGAGTCACATGTTAGGGAAATATAATTAAAAACAATCTCACGGCCCAGAAAACCTCTCCACAAAGGTAGGGGTGAAAGAAAACAATCTTATTGCTGAATAAGCATAAACCCAAACCCCAACAAGCAGCCGGCAAACCGCTAACGGGGTTGCAGGGACAGAAAGAAACCTCCCGCTGCCCGCAGCTGAGCGGGTGCAGCCCGTTCAGCAGGAAAGTGGGTTTTGCCATTTGGAGTCAGGCGACAGATAAGTTGGGCCCGTCCCCTCCCAGGAGTTAAATAACCTTCCGTAATAATTACCGTGCAAAGAGATGAGTCTTGGGTCCTTTAGGAAACATAGCTTGAGTTGTGAGGCTGGTGAGAGACTTATCTAACCCCTAAAAAGACTTAAAAGTGTTTGAAAAGGACAAAGAAATTCTGAAAGAAAAGAGGTGGAGGGTGGAAGATGTCTTCCTGTTTTCAACAGGGAGAATCAGGTCTTCAATTTCTAGTCTGTATTTGCCCTCACACTACATGATTGATGAAGCCAGAGAGTCGACTTCTGTCTGGTGAGTTTGTAGAGACTCCAGAACAGCAGTTACTGTCCTAGAATTTTTTTTTTCCTAACTGCCTTTCTTTTTCTCCCCCATGTCAGACGCGTAATGTGCGAGGTTTGAGGGTGGCACGTCTCACCCACGCGCGTGCAAACCCACCCATCACGCTTATGAACCACAAAAAGGGTCACGTAACTGCCTCTCGTCACCAGTGTTCTCTGAGACCGTGAACCAGGGGCCGTCCGACTCGCCGCCCAGGCCTTCCTGCTGCGCCAGCCTGCGCGGCTGCCCGTCCTTCCTCGAGATCCCTGGCCTCTGCACCTGGCCTGCCCGGCAGTGACATACCTGCCTGTCAGCCTGGGACTCTGGTTTCTCATGGGAAGGAGTCTTCGTCCCCAGTGTGACCCTTGTGGCGTAAACAGGATTAAAGATTAGAAGTCTCTGTTTATATCCTGGTAAGAAGGAGGGCGATTGTCCTTGAGCCCAAGCAAGTAGCTGCTTTGCCAGGGAAAGTAGAGGGACTTTGCAAAGGCGTCCTGTCACTGTGTGATCACCCCTAGGAGTAGTTTGGTGGACAAGACCAATCTGTATGTGTTGTATTTTCACCAAATTATGATAGACTCTGCAGTATTCTGTTCAAAGTTCAAGCCTTGGTTTTGCTGTGGAACCACGTGGGAAACCTTAGCTTACTGAACCCGGGTCTCCCTTTCCTGTGCGCGCCCCACCGCCGTCTGCGCTGACCGTGAGAACCAAGTGGGAGAAGGTGTGCATGGTGCTTGCCAGAGGCCCCGGGGCCTTCCTGAGAGCACCCGTTATCCTCTTTACGATTTCTCCATGGAAGGGAAGCCCCTGTCTGCCCGACTTACATAGGATCAAGCGGGAAGGGGGTCCCAGGACTTCAGGGAGTTGGGGGCCTGGAGTTTTTGAGGAGAGCGGCTGCCATCATGAGAGATGCAGAAAAGAGAAGTCTGGAAGGGGGTGTTGTAGGAGACCTTTGAGATGCCCATTCAGTGTAGGGTTGTCAGATTGAGCAAATAAAAGTACATACTCGCAAGACAAGCAGTTAAATTTGAATTTCAGATGAACAACAGATAATTCTTACAGTTAGTCCATTGCATGAGGCATGCCTGCTGAGCGGAAAACCCCGCTTGTCCTCTGTTCTGACGCCACCACAGCCAACACAGGAGGCTCCTGTGGCCAAAGTGTGGGGGCTATTTGCCACCCACTGAGCAAGCAGGCGGTGCAGCAGACCCCACCTGGGTGTCCCCCATTCAATCCAGTGCTGACACTGTCTATCTAGAGATGGCTTCAGATCCCACAGGGTGAGGGCTCAGTCCTCAAGACTGTCCCCACTAGAGACAGTCGCAAGTCCCGGCCTCTGGAACTTGTGACCAACTGGATCCAAGTTGGGGTTCCCACGACCCCCCTCCTTGAGTTTCATTAATTTGCTAGTGCAGCCCTCAGAACTCAGGGGAACACGTTTCCTGGTTTATTGTAAAGGACGTTACTTAGATTGCAGGTGAAAAGGTGCGCAGGGAGCTGTGTGGAAGGGTGCAGAGCGGCCACGCCCTGTCTCGCTGCACCTCCCTCCAGGAAGCTCCCCGACCCTGTCCTCTGGGCCTTCTAGGGAGACCTCACTGGATAGGCATGGTTGACAACTGTGGGGGGTCGTGACTGGGCTAAAAGGGTGTGATCCGACGCTAACAGGCTGGGTGGGGACACGCAGCGAGTCCCGTGTGCTCAGATTCTTCCTGGCCTCTCTGTGCAGCATCCTTCCTCCAGGGCATGGGGCAGGACCCTTGTGAAATGGGGGTCTTGTGACCCATAATCAGACAAGGCAGGGCAGAGAATTTCTTTACGGAAAGGCCAGGAAATTAGAGTCCTGCCTTGGCCGGGGGAAGGGAGGGCAGGGGAAGATCAGGGAGAAAGATCCCGTTTTCTGAGGCCTGAAGGGCCTTGACATCACAGCAAGGGCTGTGGGAGTTACAAGCTGGGAACCATGGATGAAAACCAAGGTATAGTTATCATACTATCACATTTATACTAAGAAAATTTATCTGAAATTCAAAGTATAACTGGCGGTTCTGTATCTTATTTGGCAATCCTAATTGAAAAAAACCCAAGTGATTTTCCAGGGTTTCGGTCGAGGGTGCCGCTGTCGGCCTCCTTGCTGCTGAGCTGGGCCTGGGCTGCGGCTCAGACCCTGCTTGGCCCCACCAGGGAGGCGTGCCCTTCCTCTGCAACTGCTCCGGGGACTGGCCGTGTCGCGTGGTACCCCGGCCCTGTGCTCCTGGAACAGGGCCATGGTTAGGAAACACCCCTCAGCCCTTCCTGTGTTTCTGGAGACTGTTGTGTTGTGTTTTGTTTTTTAAAAACATGAAACATTTCACAAATTTGCAAGTCATCCTTGCACGGGGGCCGCGCTAACCTCTGTGTCCTTCTGATTTTAGTAGACGCTCTGTGGAAGCCAGCGCTGCCTCTGGAGACAGTTTTGATGACCTCAGGTTTAGACAAGAGACCTACCAATTCCCGTGCTTGGTCTCACGGGTGATCCGCTGGAATGCTGGTCCCCGCTGGTCAATGGGAGCAAAGTGCTTGTTACGAAGCAGGGACCTTCACCTGGGTTAAGTTTCTCGCCTTCTCCCCCCGGGCCCCTGCACTTTGGCCTCTCCCCAGTGGAGCCAGCCCCGGCCCCCCGGAGAGGCCCCTGGGAGCAGAGGACGGCCTGGCGCGGCTCTCCTCTGCCCAGTGCAGCTGCCCTTCCCTCCTCTCCCCACACCTGCTCCCTCCTGGGCGTATTCACTGCTCCCTGGAAAGGAAAAGTTCTTTTTGTCCGACCCCCGAGGCACCTGCAGACCTCTGGCCCAGCGCCCTGTTGCAGACCGAGAGCTGCGGACATGCACGAACTCCCACCTGAGCGCCGCTCGCCCCGCCAGGCGCCGTCTCCGGGCTTCACCTCCATCCCGTGGAGCCCCTGGATCGGATTGCTGGGGCTGGTCTCGTTCTCATCTCCACCGTATGGACGGGGACAGAGGCACGTGACTAGCGAGCGCTGGGTTGGGATGAAAAGAAAGAATCTCGCTTGTGTGGTTTCAAACTAATGAAAAATACAAAAGTAATTAAAAAGTATTTTAAGTACAAATTATCTATTATATATTTCCGTCCTGTGTTGTGCCGAGTTGATGAAGACACAGAAGGAGAGAAAGAAAGAGGGAGATTGAGAAAGTCCAAGAGCGCAGGGAAGAGAGCAGAGAAACGAATCTGCAGACCAGATAGGAAGGTCCCCACCCACCGCGAGCAAAGCACGACCTTCTCCCACACCGAGCGTCTTGGTGATGCCAGTGATTTAAAGGTGCCGTCCTCGACTTTCTTGCTAACGACAATACAGGATTGTCTCACAGTGGAATTGGAAAGGTTTCATACATGCTAGCGGTTGAGTTGGTTTTCAAGCTTGGCTTGGAGCTTGCCAACGCTATTGGCAACACCTGGAAGTCCCTTTGAGAAGGGGACTTTGCTGACTGATTTTATTCCGTAGTCTCTGCATATGACAATTGGCATTGATGTTTATGTCAGTGTTCGGCCCCCTGCAGCACACACACACCCACATGCATGTGTGTACACGCAAACACACATACACCCACGGACCCATACTTCCCCCATTTGAGCAGTTTTATTTTTATCTTTTGTAGGGACAGGGGTGTTGCTATGTTGCCCAGGCTGGTCTTGAACTCCTGGCCTCAAGCGATCCTCCAGCCTCGGCCTCCCAAAGTGCTGGGATTACAGGTGTGAGCCACCGCGCCCGGCCTCTTCCAGCCCTTTGGGCAGGTGTTCAGTGGGAATCAAATAAGCATGTTCAATAAAATCTTGATAAAACAGCTCTGCGCTGTGGGGCTTTGCCACCGTCCGTATCCCAAGTCCAGAGTTTCTGTGTTAAACGTGGTCAGCACAACCGAGTCCGGCAGGGGGGCGGCCCTGCATCTCCTCTGGACAGGTGGGAGGCTAGCTTGACCCCATGCTGCTCTTGGATCCTTCCCACAGGTAAATAAACAGAGGGCCGGAGGGCTGGGACCCCAGTTTCACAGCATTATTGTATGTGCACATGTCTTATATTCCAAATAATTTTTCATCTCAGTCCTGTTAAAACTGTGGTCATCCCAAGAAAAAAAAATCTGATGGCTCAGTTGTAAAGGATGTTTTTGTTGTTTTTTTTTAGAGACAGGGTCTTGCTTTGTCATCCAGGCTGCAGCTCAGTGGCTACGCACAGGCACGATGATAGCCTTGAACTCCTGGGCTCGAGAGATCCTCCTGCCTCTGCCTCCTGAGTAGCTGGAACTACAGATGCGCCACTGAGTGACTATGTCTGAGCTCTTAACTACCTCCCTTCTGCCAAAAGACAAAATTACAGCAAATTTAGTCTGAGGATCTGAATTGGCTTTATTTGTGGTTCTGGAGCCAGGCAACACTTCTTCCCATAAAATAGCGTTTAAGTGTCCGGTGAGCAGAGCAGAGGAGCTTGGTTTTATAGACAGAGCAGGGCTGAAGAAAGCAGAAACAAAGAACAAAGATCGGGCTGGTCATTTCGAAGTTACTTTCCTTGTGAGGCAGGGACGACTTCAGGTTAGTCTTTAAGGATTGAAACAGGGAACTTCATTAGCATGCGGGTCGAAGACTGAACCTGGCCCGTTCGGGAAACTAGGCTGTTATTTCTCTCTCCTGATTTCTGGGAAGGCCAGACAACAGCTCAGATTCAGTTTGGTGAGCGTGGGTGACTCCATTTTGATTTTTAGTCTGGTCTGTTGGGGCCTCATGCGGGAGTTTAGTCCAAAACAATGGCCCCCTGTAATTTTTGTTTAATACTCTGAAAGAGAATGAACTGAAATGATTTATCCAAAGGTATATTTTCGCTCTCCTTTTTACAACTTTTATTTTTTAACGCCTGGCCTTGGAAGCATATACTGTGTCATATGTTCTAAAGGAACAAGACAGTCCACGCATACTTAGCATCTACTAATTTCTGGCCACCAAAGAGCCCTCAGCCTCATTACAGTCTGACACTGTTAGCTGTTACATTAATGCATAAAATGCTAATATCCTCATATGCCTATTTTTTGAAAGTGGTACCATGATTCATAGTCTGTAGGCTTGAGAACATTTTCCTTGGGCTCCCCTGTGCTTCTTAATAATGTACTTTCTGTGCAGACAACACAATAGTTGGAACTGGCTGCAGGCCCACTGCTTCCTTTTGACTTCTGTCGTGTTACCCAGAATAGAGGCGTGGACTTGTTTACTTGGTCTTCCTTGAGGAACTTACGTTCTTTGTCTTCCAAGGAATACATGAGAAGAGTTCCTGTCCCAGAACAGGAAGCTCTGATCCGTGACGTTTCCGCTAATTAGGCCGGTTGACTGAGCTCCCGAGATAAAATATGTTCTTGGTTGCCCAGTTGCAGGGAGAGGAAGTGGCTTATATGTTGGACTATAAGGAAAACGATTGTTTCCCCGGAAGAGTCCTCAGTCTCCCTTTAGAGAGCGTTGATCTTGCGGCGATCGATTATGGAAGTGGCTCTGGGAATAGCCGCTCGCCTGGTGGTGGTGATGTGGGAGGAGTGAGCCGGCAGCCCGCCGCTGTGAATGTAAGAGACATGATGCATCTCAGCTGTTTAATTGTCAAAATAAGCCCCAAATGGGAAGCGACCATAGACCAAAAGGAGACGTCAATTAAACAAATTGTGGCACAACTGTACAGTGGAAAGATGCTTAGGATATTCTGATGAGTAAGGAAAACGGCAGGCTTTCAACATACTGTATGATTCTCTTTATACAAAGTCCAAAAGCAGGCAGGAGTAAGTCTAGGGTAAGCCAGGCACGATGGTGTGAGACTATAGCCTCAGCTACCCGGGGAGGCTGAGATGGGAGGATCGCTTGAGCCCAGGAGTTCAAGTCGGTGCTATGATCGCACCTGTGAATAGCCACTGCACTCCAGCCTGAGCAACGTGGCGAGACCCTGTGTCTAAAAAAAAATAATAATAATTCTAGAGTGCTAGAAGTTAGAAAACTGGTTATTTGGGGAAGGGTATAGTCTGGGAAGGGGGTCAGGAGCTCTGGGGACATGCTCCTGATCTGGAGTCACATGATGGTTAATTGGGTATGTGCATATGTAGAAACACACCTAAAATTTGTACATTTCACTCTACGTAAATTATATCTCAATAAAAAAGAAAACATTACATGATTTCATGTGTAAAGTTCAAGAACAGGAAAGCTAGGCTATGATGTTAGAAGTCAAGACTAGGTTTCCTTTGGGGAGGGTGTTACTGGGCATAGGCCAGGGGCTTCTGGGGGCTGTCATGGTCACGTTCAGGTTCTTAATTGGAGTTGCAGTCACACGGCACGCTGTCTTTGTGATGATCCAGTTGCACAGTGGGGATTTGTGCTTTTGTGCTATACTTCAGTAAGTTTATGTAAAAAATACTAGGTACTTAGGTACGGTGTGGTCTTGTGCTTTTTTTTTTTTTTAGCTCAGGCTGGAGTCAGAGACATGATCATAGCTCACTGTAACCTCTAGCACCTAGGCTCAAGTGGTCCCCCTGGCTTACCCTCCTGGGCAGCTGGGACTACAGGTGGGTGCCACCACGCCTGGCAAATTTTTAAAAATTTTTTTAGAGACGGGGTCTGGCTGTGTTGCCCAGGCTGGTGTTGAACTCCTGGCCTCAAAGCAATCCTCCTGCCTCCACCTCCCAAAGTGCTGGGCTGGTCCTGTGCTTTTCTGTTGAAAATATACATATGCAAAGGAAAAGCACTAGAAGGGGCACCCACTGTATTAGTTTCCTGTACTGCTCTAGCAAGTTACGGCAAACCCACAAACTCAGTGGCTTCAAACAACACAAATGTGTTATCTTACAGTTCTGGAGGTCAGAAGTCTGACTCGGGCCTTAGTGAACTGAAATCAAAGTACAGGCAGGACCCTGTGATGACACTGGCCTCCCTGGACAAGGCGGGCAAATCTCCCTCGTTTAAGGTCAGCTAGTCAGCACCCCTAACTGCCTGTTGCATGTGACCTAACACAGCCACCGGTCCCACGGTTTAGAATGCAGACATCTTGGGGGAGGGACATTATTTCGCCAACCACAGGTGTATAATAAAAAGTTAAGAATGATAATTGCTAAGTGATAAGATTACCTCAACCTCTTTTTCTTAACTTTATTTTCGAAAAAGTTTTCCTGGAAATACACATACTGCTTTTGAGATGAGAAAAGCTACATCTCAGTTATCTATATTGATGGTATCTTTATAAGGTGTGTTAAACTGCCTCCCAGGACGGCCCTGAGCAGCTAATTGTGTATCTGAACGATTAGTGTTTTAAAAAGATTAATTAAAAAGCCCTTAAGCCTTGAGCAGATCATCATCTGCTATCACCACCCTTGGAAATCTTCCGTTCTTTCCAGGAATGCAGAGACCTTCTTATACAGAAAAACAGCTTTTCTGCTTAAAACATTACATTTTTAAATAAAAGGATGGTGTACTCTAGAATTTTTTAAATATGTGAAACAAATGAATTCTTTTGTAGGGACAGAGTATTGGTAATCTGCCAGTGATAGCTTAATATTCCTTTGTGCCTGCAAGGAAGGTCACCTTCCCCGTGTCTCTGAGAGATCAGGGCCACCTCGGCCCACAGAACCCCAGAGTCTCCCCTCTCTGCCCTCCCAGCCGGCCCTCCCTTCCTGGGTACTTTGCTGGGACACAGGCTGACTGCTCCCAAAAGTGCATCTGCAGCGACACACTTGATGAGAACAGGTTAGGGAGAAACACCAGCCAAGGTATGTCTGCCTGATAATCCACCCCTGAGGCCCTCCGGGGCTGGAGTTATCACCGTCTTCAGGACAAACAGTTCAGATCAGAAGTAAAGATCCGTAAGGCTTCTGCAGCAGAGAGTTAGACCTGCTTAGTTAGGTCTTATTATTCCCACCTTATGCAGACAGTCCATCTCTTATCCTACTCACAGGCCTAAAATACTCCCCAGGCACAGCCTTCTGGTCGGAGGAGAGAGATTCTGGCTGCAAAACACGGGTGCCAATAAAATCAGCAAAGGGCGCCTTGGGTGGGAAGGAGGTGCGGGTGTCAGCCTGCAATCCCCGCCCGAAGCAAGATCTTTTTCATAACGCCATTGTGTGGCCACCTGGATATCTGAGAAATAATCCCAGGAGTCGCTCCTTTCCCTCCCCGGACTTCATGATTCAAGAGGCAGGCACAGACTTTAAACAAACCATTAAGTCCCAATAGCACTTTCCGGAGGCCGGCAGCTATAAACCGCAGGAACACAGGTCTCTTCTCAGTTCCTGGTAGCAGAGCTGTCTTCTTGCTTTGCCTTTAGTCATTCAATCGCTCCAGAAAACTGTCCCCTTCCTACTCCTTCCTGTGTCTGACCAAGCACCGGGTACAAATAAACTGGTCAATGCAAATCTGCAGCTGTGTGTTTTGTTTAAAGCTCCAGGCCTTTCTGGTTTACCTCTCCAAGTTTGGGCAGGGGTGTTTCGTCAACGATCCCACTTGTCTCTGGCCCTTTGGGGATCAGACCCTTGTTCTCGGCTGTGTGGGCGGAGGGTGGTGGAGGTCTCCGGCCTTCGTTCTGGGTGGCTACCGGCCCTCCCTGGTGGGGGAAGGCGCCTGCCACCTCCACGAAAAGGGATATTTACGAAAAGGGATATTTTCGGTGCTGACTACCCTGGGAGTGGTTGCAACCAAAGCAGCGTGTTCTCTTGCTTTTAAAACACAGGAAACAAATCACTGTTTCTTAAAGAAAAGGAACTGAGAGAGGCCGTGGGAGATGTTTTCCAAGTGTCTCCGTGTACTTGGCAGAAAGAAGCAAGCACACTTATATTTAAAACACTCTTGATCAGTGCCCGTTGGAAGTCAGCTTATTGTGTGGTAAAGAAAATTAAGAGAAGAATGAAAAAGTTTTGACTTTCATAGTTTTAAACCCTGCAAAATTCACATCAATTTAAGCATTTTGAAGGCTCTTGCTGTTGCAAGAAATCGGTGTGCCTGAGGAATCCCTCGATAGGGCGGAATATTATTACTAGGAGAACAGTAATAATGATATAAGCAAAACCTGGACCCAGAACCCAGAGGAAGGAGGAATTAATTCTGACCCTCGGATCTGGGTGTTACGCAGAGGAACTGAATCAGAAAGGATGCTGTGGGATTTTGGAGGGCAGAGATGGGGAGAAAAGACCTTCCAGGTGGAAGAGGCTCAAAAGTTCTGGAGGGGGAGCCAGGGAGGGAGGTGTGTGCTCCTCTCCCCGGACAGGTAGCCTCGGGAGGGACCGGGTTTATAGCCCTTGGCTCTTGGGGCGCAGTCAAACTGAAATCTCGTATTTGTATCAATTTTCATGTTGCGCTTTACAATTCTGACAAGCAACAGACATAAATTTGCTAAGAAGTCAAGGATTTTGATTTGCAATTTCAGGGGACATTTTTGTCAGTAACAGGACGTTTGAACAATCCTGGAATTTCACAGACTTTCCTGCAACCTCCTCCCATACCTCCAAGGAGCTACCTGGCAGGATGCGCAGTAGGTACCAGACTGTAGACTTCCTCGGCCTCTTCAACCACGCGGATTCGAGTCAGGGCTGGGGCCGTGGCGGGAGGATTTTTGGAGCATGATTCCAGGCCAAGACTCCCTCTTTACAAAATGAAATGCTAAGCATCCTTTTCATTTGCCATAATTGGTTATCTCTGGCATTTGTTGAGTGCCATCCACCCGACAGCTTTCAGTTTTCTCTATTCTAATGCAATGGAAGTATGCTGTGTGCACAAGCACTTTTTGGGTGGGTGCATGCAGAAATCCAATCAACATCTTTGCAAGAGACTGGTATTTTTAAAAGCCCCAATAAGCTATTCTCACAGGCTGAATGAATGTTTTGACAGCCTAACGGTGGTCGATGTGCTCGGTATCTTTTAGATGGGACTGATGAATTTTAGAGGAACCTCACAGATCAACCCTTAGCTGAGAATTCTCCCCGTGAACTTGGCCTGTCACCAGTGAGTTACTCAAGAAAACCCGGCCCCTGTTGACCCTGCCATCTCCTGCAGGAAGAAACATTCGGTAGGACCGAGGGACGAGGAATTCTGTCATTGCGATGGAGTCGAGGAAAGGGTTTGGTTTGGGGCTATTAGGTCTTGGAGATTCCTTTAAACTGTCTCCCGGGCTTTCCTCTTCATTTTCACCACCGGGGCGAGTCTGTGTACAATGGCCGGGTGATCAGGCCTGTTGCAATAGGCCTCTTGTAGGACACAGCATGATGAGAAGACCCTGGAAACAAGATCTGCCTGACAGATCGTCCATCCCCTGGACAAAGTTGGCACCGAAGTTCTCTTGAACCTGGGACTGGAAGCCCAAGGCTGTGTCTCATCTACGTCAGCTTCAGGGTCAACTGGACGCCAGGGATCATTTGATTTTTCCCACCTGGGCACACAGTAGGCCAGCAGGTCCACCTGGCTGTCATTGGTCATCGCAGGGCCCCAGTGGCTGGACGTGTTGGCCACTCAGAGTCATTTGGGGTGGGCACAGCAGGCCCTCAGAAGGGGCTGGAAAGCTGCTTCTCCCTCTTCCTTCACCCTACAAGCCCTCTCGCCCAGGTGGTCTCGCGAGGGGGTCGGTTGCCACCCGGGCTTTGTCTCCCGCCTTCTCCTGGAGGATTACAAACCAGTGCTCTTAAAGTCTGTCACCCAGCCAGGTCCCTTCTGAGAGCGAAGGGGGCATTGTTAATAATTACCTCAGTCAGTAGGCATAAACCGAGACTATGTCAGGCCAGCCCGGGGTGTGTGTCACCCTAATTATACGGGAACATGTGTGACTCATTAATGAAACTCTTAATCTCCACCCAGTTGAGGACCGTCCTCTGAGCCACGCACATTCCAAGGACAGTGGACATCTTTCATTAGGTAATAGTATCCCCGGTGCCGCCGAGTCCAGAGGTAACACAGTACAGAGCAGTTCCGGCTGCCAGGCCCGGAATGTCACCTAACACGGGGAGAGCCTTGGCCCCGGCCGGAGAAGCCCATGCTTCCCTAAGTCGAGGTTATGATTATGCATCGCGAAAGCCTCCTTCCCGTGAATGTTCTAGCGCTCGTGGCGGGCACACGTGCAGGCGGCGCACCTTAAAGCTGCTGTCTATATTTAGCTGCCGTGAGCATCGCCTCCGTACCGCGTTCCCATCCTATTATGCGGGGAGCACAGGCTTTGACTGGCAAGGTAATCCCAGGGGATTTAAAAAGAGAAAGAAAGAACTAGGACCTCGCAGTAACCCTCCCACCACCTTCAACGCGATGAAGGTAGTCCTGGCTTTGCCCACTTCCTAAGCGGGGTCCCACAAGCTATCTTAACATCCAGGAAAATGAACCTCTGCATGCAAAGAATACTTTTCAGGAGTCGGAAGGAGGACTCTCAAATCACAGCCAGTCCTCGTCGGCATTAGGTTAAACAAGCAAGTTAGCTGGAGGAAAACTGTCCAGAAGCTCGGGTCCCTGCGCAAGCGCAGACTGGGCTGCTGTCAAGGATTTGAGCTCTCCGGCAGGACAAGGAGCGACATTCCTTTTATCCACCCACAGGATAGAAGGGTGTGCATTTAATGTAATAATTTATGTGGAGTGATGCAAAATACCACCCATGACTGCAGGTAATTGATGTCTTCATCCGTAAGAAGAGGCTGCAGTCTGGCTAGTCTCAGAGGGCCCTTATGCTTGGCACTTCACACTTCCTTATGGCTGTTATCCCTGGATTACGTAAACCCACCTGTGCTCCACCCACCCTTGCAAAAACTGTGACTGTTAGAAAAATCAGAGCTTTTACAGATATATTCTGCTCCAATGTCAAAGAAAAGGCAAAAAGCAGCAGCTTGGGACATCAGGAACAGCTTTGGGAAGCTGACCTTGGGGACTTTTCCCAGGCTCAACTGACCTTCGTTCAGTGTGGATCCGCCCTTACTAAAAACATTTTCCTTTATTGCACCGAAAACAATGTCAGCTCCATTGTCAGACTGCCTCAGAGGTCATGGGTTGGAGAGTGGCGCTGGCAAGCATCTTTGTAAAAACGTGAAACCTGAAGGGCCCATTAGACATGTGCTTCGAGGAACCGGATGTTTTAATCACCTTGATTTACCACTCACGTCTGAGCTCAGCTGGGAATTTACCTGGAGCGTGTCACATGCCGTCTGTGATGCATGAGGACAGAGGTCCTCCAACTTCCTTGTGTGTCTGCTTGTTCTGCTTCTCATCGGAGGCTGTCCTGAAGGTTTTGAACCTTCTCACTTTCTGAGTGTAAGCATCACCTGTCCGACACAGGAATGTAAGACCTGCTGGAGTTCAGATGTGTGATTTAGATTCAACTAATTGCATGTTCCTGCAGGAGACCTTGCCTCAGAGCTGACTTCGGTGGGGAAAGAGGCAGGGACAGGCCTCCTTCTGTCGGCACGGACTGGGCAGGGGGAGCTTGGTTCTGGAGACAGGAGCGAGGCAGCCACATCCTGGCTTGGCAGCTCCCGTGGGAGCCAGTTCTTCAGTGTGATTCCGGAAGTGGGCTGTCCCTGGAAGCCTGCCTAGTGCCTGTCTCTCTGGCCCTCCCAACGGTGATGTGAGCTCTGTCTATCCCTTCCAAAATCCCTCTTGGTTTGAATTAGCTGGACTGGATTCTGTTGTCTGCAACCGTGACCCCCCTGGCTAATATAGACAAGCAAAGACAGCAGAGGGCTATGAAAAGAGATGCCAGGAAGTGTGGAAGAGTCCAGAAAGAGACATAACGGCCACCATTTGTTGAGTCTCTACCATGTGCACTATCTCTAACTCTTACGATGGGCTAGGCATTATTAGTCCCATTTTACAGATGAGGAAATAGCCTCAGAATGGTTAAGGGGCCTGCCCAAAGCCTTTAACAGTGAATCAGGAAATCGAACCCAGATCCTTTGTGCTCAAAGCCCAAGCTCTCCCCACCGTGTTGCTCTGGCCGGGCCAACGCTGCCAGCAGAAAGGAGTGGAAACTCCTGTCCCTGTCCTTTCTGCTCCTCTTGGCTCCCAACTGTCAGGGCCCAGACATTCAGCTACTGTGACAACCCAGTTTACTTGTATGGGCTTAAAAGGTAGTGACAGCTTTCATAAGTCAGGAACAGCCCATGCATTAGAACACATTGATACACCGGGAGAACATGCCCAGAACAGACGACAAACTGTGGAGAGTCCACCACTCATGGGATGGGATCACAGGAGCTGTTCACTTTCTGCATTCAATAACTGTGCTGTTTGAATTTTTTTGCACAAAGTAGGCATATTGCTTCTGTAATCCTATTATCGCAATTAATGCCAGGAAGTCAGTTGTTTGAGACGGATGGGAAGGCAAGAAAACATAAATTGTGATTATTATTGGATGGTGAGATTATAGGTGATTTTTATTTTCTTCTTCATGCGTTTCTGCATGACACATGTTTTTAAACTGAGCATGTGTCCATGTTGCTTTTAGCTATAAGGAGCAGAAAGCCCTGACTCACGCTGGGTTGCACCGTGAGGACGTGGATGAGTGCGCACACCCCAAAGTTGGGCAGAGGAGGAACCCGGGCACAGCCAGAGCAGCCACATCGTCCTCTTGACTCTTCCACCCCTCCTCTCTGCAGTCTCAGCATCCCTCCATCAAAGGCGGCTTCCCCTCCTGGGCACAGCACGGCTGCAGCTGCCCGGGAATCAGTGTGGGCACAACAGCTCCCAGACACAGAAACAGGGGCCTTCTTTTTTGGTGTCTCCTTTTTAAGAGTGTGGGAACCCTTCCAGAAACCCCCGAACTGGGTCACAGGCCCCCTGCTAAATCAGTCCCTGGCAGGAGGGACGCCTTAGCCTTGGGTCCAGCTGCTGGAGCTGTGGCAGGAGCCAGCTCCCCCTGGAGCCGCCGGCACGTGCAGGAGGAGGAGGACACCGGCCAAAGTCGGGGCCTTGGGAGGGAAGATGTGGGGAAATAGGTGCAGTGTAGACAGTCCGTGTGTCTGCTAAGGTGCATGTAATTTTACCATTTAAAAAATGTCATTGATTTAAAAACATTTTAAAAATTATCCTCGTGGTTAGAAGTGCCCTTGAGGACTTTGGCAGGAGCCGTGTTGATGGGTTCCTCTATTGATGAAAACTTCTGCTCCTCATGGAAAATAATCATAGCCAAACACGGGCAAAAACCCTGTCTTGTAACTGCTTCAGGATACTGCTCTGTCTCTGGGGACCTCAGGAACCAAACGGGTCCCACCTGGCAGTCACGGGGCCCAAATTTTCTTAGGTGCATATCACGGGGTCACACGAGGCAGACCACTGAACTAATGTCCCTCTCTTAAGCCGTGGTGGCACAAAATTAACTTTTGTCCTTAGCCGTGAAAAGTGCTAAACTTCTATCAGACATTGTTTGATGCGGGCTTCTTAAAGTCTAAGAAGTCTGCACGAAACGGTCTTGAAGGTGACTCAAATTCCAGCATTGCAAGTCTGCGGGCTGGAGTAAGCGAAGCCACTTGGAGGCAGCTCAGGTTTGCCGAGTCCATAAATTTTCTCAGTGTTCCTTTCAGCAAGTTGGAACCAGCTGCAGGAGAAACCATTTATTCCTTCCAGTGAGTTGTGCGGTGGCTGAACCGTTTAAAGCAAGGGTCGCAGAAACTAAGACGGCGAATTCGATGCCTCCCGTTGGAGAATGAGGCTCTGACACTTTGTGTCGGGACCAAAATTGACTTGGCAGCCTTTGCTGCTAGGATGTAAGAACAAGTGGATTTACAGAAAAAGAAAAAGAAAAAACCCTTTCTATTATTCTCACCAAGTTAAGGATACCTTTAATTTCATTTGGCATTCTCGAACATGAACTTAATGCCTGGATTCCGAAATTGCAGGGTGTTTTTCTTCTTTCTCCTATTACGTCACGAGCTGGGCACTCAGGAGCTGTGTCGTAAGTCTCGGAGGAATGAATGGAACATTACGGAGTCGTACAGGCTATTGCCACTTGCTACGTAAAGAACCTTTATGACTCAAAGGAACTCAACTGCCACACAGGGACCATATGGAAATGTTCTAGGGCCAATGTGTACTTGGTTTGCCGATCAGCAGAGTGTCCGGGGACACACAAGCACCTGCCCCTGTCAGCCGTTCACTGGGGGGGCCTTCCTGAGCGGGTTGGCCCCGGCCATCCCATGCACCTCGCGTGCTTAGGACTGATGGGATTTTTACCATGACACCTGGATGGACAAATCTGGAAACTGGAGAACTGGAGGAAAAAACAAAAAGGAAACACCGTGAGTTCAACAGAAGGGAGCGAGCACAGCAGGAGCACCTCTGGGAGCGCCGGAGCCAGGTTGGGTTCAGATTCTCTGCTCTGAAAGTTACTTATTCTCTCTCGGCCTTGGCGTCCCTATCCGCGAATGGGCTGTTAGGGAGATCGGTGAGGACGCACGTAGAGTGCCTGGCATGGGCCTGACACAACTGGTGTGCAACAGAGGGAGCTGTCATTAACCTGCAACCAAAGGGAGCAGGGCACTGAGTTTACATGTCATACAGGGAGAGAGGGGCTGTCGACTGGCTCCAAAGTTCTGATCTGTGGGGACCAAACAACCAGACTGCCTTGTGCCTTGGTTTCCCTGGGTGTGGAGTAAGCTCAGGTTGCCAGTATCATAGGGGGTCCTCGAATGCTTCCCCATAGGGTTAAGAGGCTGGTCCCCAGCGAAGCCCTCTGTGTGCCTGAGCGTGCTGTGTGAGTGAGGTCGAGCTCTCACCTGTGCACAGGAGCCTTGGAACAGGGCCAGCCCCGACAAACGCGGCGTCTTGTTCTCTTCAGAGCCCAGGGTCTGCAGAGTGACCAGCAGCTCAGCTCCGCCCTTCTCTGGGCATCATTTGCCTCACGGGCAACAGAGGTGGGTGGGTCAGGCAAGAGTGAGCACCCGTGGGGTCCGGGAGGCTGACCCCTGTGGGGTGCGGGCCCCTGATCACTGCACCCTGCTTGACAAGGTCGATGCCAGTGGCAGGAGAGTGAACAGGAGTGTGTCCCCTCCCACCAGTGGGGGTTTGTTTTCTAAACAACTGTAGAGGGTGGACTATGGCCTCCAAAAAAGATGTGTCCAAGTCCTAACCCCTGTACCCGGGAAAGTGACCTTATTTGGAAAATAGTGTCTTTGAAGATGTGATTAAGGAGCTCAAGATGAGATCATAGTGGATTTAGGGTTGGCCCTAAATCCAGTGACAGGTGGCATTAGAAAGGAGAGAGAGGTTTGACTCATGGAGACACAGGGGAGAAGGTGGAAGCTGAGCCTAGAGGGATGCGGCCACAAGCCAAGGAATGCCTGGGGCCCCCTGCAGGCCCTGACCCAAGGCCTCTAACGAAACCAGGAGAACAAAACGAAGGGAAGAAACTGGTTAAGACCCGTAAGAGCCAAGATGACTATAAGAACGACCTCTGCTTCACCCTTGTATTCATTAAGCCCTGCTTACAGTGAGTTACATGCTAACGGAAACTCCCACCAGTGCCATGACAGCTTACAATCACCATGACAACCCCTGGAAGTTACCTCATATAGCATGAAAAGAGGAAAAACCCTTATTCCTGGAAATCTCGTACTTTACCCAGAAAATCCATAAATAACCCACCACTTATTAGCATATGATCAGGAAATAGCCATAAATAGGCCAGGCGCAGTGGCTCACGCCTGTAACCCTAGCACTCTGGGAGGCTGAGGCAGGAGGATCGCTTGAGTTCAGGAGTTTGAGACCAGCCTGAGCAAGAGCAAGACCCCTGTCTCTACTAAAAATAGAAAGAAATTAGCTGGACAACTAAAAATATATAGAAAAAATTAGCCAGGCATGGTGGTGCATGCCTGTAGTCCCAGCTACCCGGGAGGCTGAGGCAGGAGGATCGCTTGAGCCCAGAAGTTTGAGGTTGCTGTGAGCTAGGCTGATGCCACGGCACTCTAGCCTGGGCAACAGAGTTAGACTTTATTAAAAAAAAAAAAAAAAGAGAGATAGCCACAAATAGAGTTTGCCGGCAATGTTATCGCCCCTGCACTGTCTGTGGGGTGCAGGCTGCTTGCTGTTTGTTTAATAAATGTTGCCTTGGTTTCCAACATAAGGCTTGTGCTTGAATTCTTTCCTGCACGAAGCCAAGAACCCTCTTGGCCTAAGGCCAGACACCGGGTTTGGGGTCCACTTTCCAGTGTCAGAAGGACCCTCCGAACTTCACTTTGCCCACTTCGATGCAGCTGTGTGGCACTTTGTTTCAAACGCCGGGTCAGGACTTCAGTTAGCCAGCCCAGCAACGCATCCCCAGGCCGTGCAGCTGCCAGTCACACAGCTGGGGGTGGGGTTGGACTCACTGCTTCTAACTGGCAAAGTGCTGGCCTTGCCAACACCTTGATTTCACCTCCAGAACCTCTGGCCTCCAGAAGCGTGAGAGAATGAATTTCTGTTGTTTTAAGCCGCCCAGTTTGTGGTCATTTGTCAGGGCAGTACGCCAACAACCGTGGGCACTTCCTGAGCCTTGTGTTGTCCCTGGGGCTATGGAGAACGGTCATGTGGGTTCTTGGTTTTGCGTCATTGTGGTTGTACATTTCTGGGGTGCAGCAGAACCCCCCACCGTCATGAAGACATCTGAATGTCACACCTTGGCACGAGCACAGCACTTGACCAGAGGCCGCAGACAAGGCCAGGCTGGCAGGCACAGACCTTTTAGGTTCAGGTGTGCATTCATAATCTAGCATTTTAGGGTTGAGTGAGCTTTCTGAATTCAGAGGGGTGTCAGAGACTGTTACGCCCAGCTAAGTCAGATAACTGCCTCTCCATGCACCCCCGGCCCCTTGGAGTCTATGTAGCTCGTAATTATAGAGGGTGGTTTACCAAGAAAGACCCCTGTGTATTTTCAGCCTGTCTGTGCTAAGAGCCATACAAATGTCTTTTGAACAATTCTCATATTGTTTTTCTGTTTGGGGGAAATTTAAGCTGGGGAAGGATTTATCTAAATATAGAGGATGATGCTGGTAACCAACTAGAGGCGTAGGGAGGTGATAATAATAACCTATGTGTACAGAACATTCTGGAGGCAGAGCTGTAGGATGCCTGGCAGTGGGGTGCATTTACATAGAGCCCAACCATTTACAAAGTGTTTTCATAAACATTTTCTTTTCCGAGCTTAACAGTCCAGCGAGATACATTTCCTGACACCAAATTCCATCATCATCCAATTTAAACATTTTTTTTTCCCTTTCCTTTGGAGGAGAAAAACCCTAAAAGCTGCTTTGTGCTACTGGGATGTCTCAGTCAGGCACACAGGCCCTGCCACGGTGGGGAGGGATGCGAGATGGAATTTTCAGTGAGGTGTGAAATGAGCAGATGTGTGATTCTCAGCTGGAGGTCACACTGTGTGCATGGGACCTTCTGGGGCAGAGCTGTAGGATGCCTAGCTGCGGGATGCATCCCGAATAAGAAATTGAACAGAAACCCTCTCAAGGTGAAACGGGAGATTGGGAGGCTGAGTGGTCCTCTCTTTCAGCCACATCAAAGAAATAGTGGGAGAGCTCTGGGCTCCGGTGACCCTCACGTGTCTTCTCTATGTGGTCCAGTCTCTGCCCACAGGGGCGTGTTTTCCTTTCTGTAGTTTGCCTTGGGAAGGCTGCTCCAACTAAACGGATTGAGGATGCTCCGCTGTTCATTCCTTACCCAGTGTCCCTTGTCACGTGGCCTTTGGTCTGTCCCTTGCTGGCACTCCATCCCTTCCTGGAGGCCGGTTAAAAGCAGCACGTCCAACCCCAGCTGCGTTGACGGGCAGCCACACCTTCTGGGGACTCATTGCTGCACTTGCAAACCTAAGTCCTGACCTGGCACACGAAAGAAAGAGACACACAGTGGCGTCAGAGTAGGCAAAGTGAGGACTATGTCTTATGAAACAAGCAAGCCAAAAAGAAATATGATTGGGTTGGCAATTTTTTATTTCTCTGATCTGGAAGCAAAAGCCCTCGGGGTCATCCTTTGTTGTCCTAAATCTCACGGGATGCACGCTATGCTTCCCCCTGCAGAAACTCTCCACCCGGGCTGAGCCCCTTCCCTAGACCTGATGTCCCTGCTTGGTGACACAAGGAATACAAGAGCTGTCTAAAGGGGGTGAGGGGTGAGAGCATCACCCCCAAGGATGCTTCAGCTCCATCCGTGTGACGGGGAGGCATGTTGAATGCACTCGGAATAAAGGCCTGATCAAAGGCTTGTTCAGTTCAACCCAGCCATTATTTAAGAGGGTTCTGGAAAATGCCAGGTGCTATGAAAAATAGAAGAAAATGAATGGCAATGGTCCCAGTACCCAAGCACCATACATTAAATATGTATATGAATGAGTCAATCTAACCGAAGGCATCAGGCCTCACAGTGCAAGTGCAGAGTCCACGGGGCGATGCAAAGAGCCACCAGAAAAGGCTTCAGGGAGGAGCAGCAGTGGGCTGCCGGGGACCTGCTGCGTTTCGGCTGTCCTGTCTTAGTTCTGTCCTGTAGAGCAGGCCGAGCACCTTGACGGCCACCTGCTCTCCTGGAGTGTGTCTTTCTATACCCCAGTGCTCACTACGGCGTCTGAGTAAATGAAGGTGCTGAATAAATGTTTGTTCCATCAGCAAAGGAAGGAATAAACAGAGTGGAGATGAAAATAAAATCCTTCTGGACAAAGGGACTTTGGGGACAAGATTTACAGAGGATCTCAAATGCCAGGCTTTGAAGCTTAAATTTAATTCTGTAGTCAACGTAGCTTCTGGGCAAGGGAGTGAGATTGTATTTTTGCTCTCGAGAGAGAATTGTGCCAGCAGCGTGCGGGGTGCCCTGAAAGGAGGAAGACTCTGAGTCAGGGAAACCAATTAAGTTATAGGGAGCTTTGCCTCCCCAGATTGCAATGAAATATTTTAGGAATATGTAAGGCTGGAGGATAACTTTTGCAGATCTGGCTTCTTGGCCTGAAGTTTTTCCCAGGTTGGGGGTGATGCAATGAATTAGCTCAAGGCCACTGGATCCCTGCCAGGGCTCAATTAGGAAATTGTGCCTGTAGGGTAACCTACATTTTCCGTACTTTTCCAGGCTGGAAACTTTGCCAGATGGCCCGTGTCAGGAGGCTCTGTCGTGCCTTGCAAGGCCGTCCTTAACCCTTTCACCATCCAATGCAAAAGTGGTCTCTTCCGGACACGGGCTCTGACACGTCCCTGTAACTCACTGACGTAGAAGCACAAATGCTAGGGCGTGTGAGGCCACCAGAGAATAAGAAGTAAGTGCCACTGGGCCTCTCGGCGCAGCCTTGAGAATTATTGACTCAGCATTGTTCAGAGGGATAGTTCAGACTTACCTCTTGCTTCTTTCACTGTGGTGGAGAAGAGGCTGGACTCTGAAAGCTGCAGTTTTAGTTCCGATCATCACCTGCCCCCCAGCGTCTTCTGTGCACCCTCCCCTAGTCTACACCCCCACGCTGCCGTGTCAGCACCTTCTCATACCTCCCTTGAGAAGACTCCTAACACTGGGCTAAGAGCAACGGAGAAGACAGGGCCCGAGGAACCAGGAGGTGTCCCTACCTCGGGTTAACTCTGCTAGGGAAGATGTGATCTGATAACTCTCGTCCACCTGCTGGTGGCCTTGCGGGTGTGAGCCCACTGCTCGTACCACGTCCTGAGTTTCAGACTCAACCAGAGGAACCAGAGTGCCTTGTGACGGGTGTCAGGACGCGGCACCCTCAGCCTCGTCCCAAGGGCACCTGGTAAGTGTGGTCCTTATGCAGCGTCCATCAAGGCTGCCCGCCACAACAGACAGGTGAGGAGCTTACTAACGAAAACGCTCATTCAGCAGGGTGTTTTGGAATACACGCTGTCATAAAATGACAGTGAAGAGAGTGTCTGAAGAAGCGAGGAGGGGTGCGGTCACCGCCAGGGTGGCGCTGTTCTCATCTCTACTCTAGTGCTGCTGTCCCACCAAACCGCCCTGGGCTCTGTCTGTTCCCTGATGCCATTTGCAGGTTGGTGGGGGGCCTCGCAGAGCATTAATTCCGCCCTTCCCAGCCTACAGATGACACCATTAGCCCGGAGAATAGAGGAAGGAGGAGTTCCACTTGGACAAAACTTGCGACACTTGCACAGTTCTTATGTTTTGTTTATGTTTTTCGCAAAAAGGTTGTGTCCTGTCACAGCGACTTGAGCATGTACAATCACCGTCCTGGTTTCCATACTCTCTCCTCCAGCCACTGTTGAATTCACGTCCAGCAAGGACACAAGTGACCCTCTTGTCACCAAGGCCAGGGCCTCTCTTATCTCTTACTCTGTTCAACATCTTTGGCCCTTCGTGCTGTTGACCCCGCACGACTTCCCGCTCTCTCTCGGTGAGCAGGACACCATTTCTTTCTCCTAGTTTTCCTCCCACCTCTCTAACTGCGGATCAGCACCTGCTCTGGTTCTTGTTCATGTCCTGATTCTTTGGGATCCTGCCCTTGGTTTTCTTTGCATCTGTGTGCACACACGTCCGACAGACTCGATGCTCCCACCAGCGTTTCCTCCTCGGACAGCTCCCGCCCTGTTCCACGGTCTCCCCCGTGAGGCCTCCTCCACTCCCCAGTCACGCCACGCACAGCGATTTCCTCCATTCCTCATTCGCAGCCCTTACCATACTGCACATCTCCCCTCCTTTTATGTCGAGATATTTCATTTATTTTATTTTAGTTTTTTGAGACAGAGTCTTACTCTGTTGCCCGGGCTAGAGTGAGTGCCGTGGAGTCAGCTTAGCTCACAGCAACCTCAAACTCCTGGGCTCAAGCAATCCTTCTGTCTCAGCCTCCCGAGTAGCTGGGACTACAGGCATGTGCCACCATGCCCAGCTTATTCTTTCTATATATTTTTAGTTGGCCAATTAATTT
>CAUYRT010077170.1:0-19886 GCA_963574885.1 Lepilemur ruficaudatus
CCGGTGAGAAACCTGTTTGTGTTTGTGGGTTACTGAAATTGGGGGTTTCCGTGCAACTAGCCGCGGCCCCCCCCCCCCCCCCGCCCAGGCCACCCAGCCCCCACGTGCGACCCAAGCTAGAAAGGCCAACAATACTATTCCCTCCTTGGGGCACTGTGAGGCATTTTAGCAAATGTAGGCTGAGTCAGGAGACAGCGGTAGGCAACCAGTTCACAAGAACACTCCATTTGACCACGTAAGTGATTCAGCTTTTGGCTTCTTTTATGTTTTTAAAAATTGACCTCACCGCCAAGATTGCCTAGAGCCAGATTATTTTTCAAGTCCACCGACAGTCACTTTTCCTTTACGTTACTAATTTTATAAATTATGTCTTGTCTTTCTTTCTTTCTTTCTTTTTTTTTTTTCCCCCTGGCAGAACATTCTCCACAATCTTTTACCTTAGCCAGCCTGCCTGGGTGATTCAAACATTTTAAAATAATGAAATAAATATGATCCTTAGGAAGAGTGCAATAAATCAAGCCATTATATTAATTATTGTCATGATTGGAGTTCTCTAGAGCTGAAAGGCAATAGAGATGACACATATTTTAACACCTATTTAATGTCAAACTTAGCACTTTTAAATCTGTTCTGCATTTTATTTGACTCTTCTACAAAGTTGCCCAAGCCACTGATAAGTCTAGAAAACTCAATTGAACCACCTACCAGCAGCTAAATGCTAGGCTCTCTGTGGGATACCAGCTGGTCTGTGTCCGCCCCACAATGTGCTAGTGGGTTGGCTAGTGGCTATTGCTTAGGCCCCACCCCCATGTACCAGCATGCATTGCAGCTGCCGCCCTCTTTCAGTAAAGCTTGGATGTTTATGGCTGCACTCTGGATGTTCCAAGGACTAAGGCTGCAAAACAAATAACCTTCAAACTTAGTGGCCTAAAACAACCATTCACTTAATGCTCACAGATTCTGTGGGTCAGAACTTTGGACAGAGGACAGCGGAAATGGCTTGTCTCTTGTCTCAGCTGGACGACTCAAAGGCTGGGGGCTGGAACCATCAGAAAGCTTGTGTACACAGGTGTCTGACAGTTGAAGCTAGCTGTTGGCCTTGAGACCTTTGCTGGTTGTGGCCTCTCTGTGTAGTCTGGGCTTCCTCCCAGCATGGCGACTGGGTTCCAAGGGCAAGTGTCCCCAAGGAGAGTCATGTGGAAGCTGTATCTTTTTTATGGCCTAGGATTAGAAGTTGCATAGTGTCATTTCTGCTGAACACCATTGATGGAAGTAGTCACAGGACATAGACTCCATCTCCTGATGGGAAGTGTAAGGTGCTAGAAGAACACATGGGGCCAAGATACGGGCGTTTTTGGAAAATACAATCAGCTACACTGGGTCTATCCTGGATGAGGCCCTGTTCTTTCTTTTGGTTGAGAGCCGTTGGTCATGGTTTTCTGGCTGGAAGGAACAGGGACTTGAGTGATCACCCCAGTGAGGTTCTACAGTGGCAGAAATCTGCAGTCTCTACCACACAGCCAGACTTAAGGGAATTACCAAAATGATCTTTCACAAACTCAGTTTGGTTTAGGGCCAAAATACTTCCCAGCCTAAAATACTCTGATGGTTTCCCATTGGCCTTAGGGAAAAATGCAAACTTCTCAGTGGGGCTTAGAAGGCCCACATCTCCAACCCAAGCTCTTGCCACTCTCCTCCCACTCTGAGACCCAGTTTGTGTCTCAGACCCACCAGGCCCTCTCTTGCCTGTGGGCTTTGAACTAAACATCTCCTCTATAAGATGCTGCCTCTATTTACAACACTTCTCCGCCAACTCTTTCCTTTGCTTATTCTTGGGTTCTGAAGGATCCTGCTATTTGGAGACCCTAAAATCGGGCATTATTCCCCCATAGCATTCACCATGCCAGGTTGACTGGGCCAAGAGAGGCAAATCAGAGGCAGCTTATCTTCCATGACTTTCTAGAGCAGTTCTGTCTAATGGAAATATGAATGAACCATAAATGTGAGCCATGTAAGTAATTCAAAAATTTCTAGAAGCCACATTAAAAGGAAGCAGGTGAAGTTAATTTTATTAATATATTTAACCCAATATACCCCAAATACTTTCCATTCTTTTTTCACAGCAAATCTTTGAAATCTGGTATGTATTTTACACTTAACAGCACATCTTGCATTAGGACTAGCCTCATTTCAAATGCTCAATAGCCACATATGGCTAGTGGCTACCGTATTGGACAGTGCAGATATCTGACATTTCCATCATCACAGAAACTTCTATTGGACAGCCTGGTCTAGAGTATATTTGCTATATATGAAAGATGTAAAGAGTACAATCCCAGATGTACTTGAGTTTCTTGTACCAGAGTTGCCCCTAAAAAGTTGAGTGTAAATTGAATTTTGCAGAATTAAATGATGCTTAAACACACTGGGAAGGCTGTTTAAAAGGAAACTGAAGCCAATTTTTACAAAAGAACAGCCAAACACCCTTTATTCATATCCACTTATTTTTCGCATTTTACATTTGCCGCATTGCTTTATTGTTTATGCACCCTCTCTCTGTACCTAGCTATACACATGTACACACACACACACACACACACACACACACAAATTTTTCCATACTGTTTGAGGGTAAGTTGCTGTCTTAGTCCATTCAGGCTGCTATAACAAAATACCATAAGCTGGGTGGCTTATAAACAACAGAATTTCAATGCTCACACTTCTGAAAGCTGGGAAGTCCAAGATCAAGGTGCTAACAGATTCGGTGTCTGGTGAGGGTCTGCTTTCTGATTCATAGATGGCACCTTCCAGCTATGTCCTCATGTGGTAGAAGGGGCAAGCTCTCTGGGGCCCCTTTTATAAGGGCACTAATCCCATTCCTGAGGGCTCCACCCTCATGACCTAATCAGCTCCCAAAGGCCCCACCTCCTAATACCAACACAGTGGTAGGATTTCAACACATGAATTTTGGGGGGATGCAAACATTCAGACCACAACACTTGAATATATCATGGCCCTTTACTCTTAAATACTTAAGTATTTTCTAAGAATAAGAATATTCTCTTATATAACCACAGTATAGCTAGCAAAGGTATAGTTATCAACTTCGACAAAATTTATCATTAAGTATAATCTTTTAACCTGATCTACCATTCATATTCCAATTTTGTCTATTGTCCTAATAATGTTTCCTGTAGCATTTTCCCTCTCTAGTATAGGATCTGGTCTAGGATCAGATATTGCATTTGGTTGACCTGTCTCTTTTGTCTGCTATAGGGGACATTTCCAGGCCAATTATTTTAAAGTGAAGAATTCTTTATAAAGTGAGTCTTCTCTTTCTCCAACCTGCATCTTATTTATGTTGTAAGTTTGAATTTTCAGTATATTGAGTTTTCGTAAAGGCAGAAACCTACTGTTTTAGAAAAGTGCATATGACACACGAGGCTTCACCAAAGCCCTAGGCTGCCCTTTCCAGTTTAGGGTAAGGTCTGAAACTCCGGTTCCAAGAAGGGGATGTTATGAACATAACTCTTCTTAATCTGGGGGACTGTCTCCCAAGCCGATCACCTGCCCAGGTGGGCACAGTCCCGGCTTTGTTTCACCAGCCACTGAGGCCATGGGGCCTTGCTGATCCTCTTACCTTTCCTTGCCTTCAAGGGGGCTTTCACGTGCAGCACCAGCGAGCCCACCAGGAAGGCAGGCGGCGGCAGACTGATGCCGGCTGGAGAGCTGGCTTTCCCACTCAGTGATTTAAGATCGGGCTCCTCCATAAGTTCGCATAACCTCCCCTGACCGTCTAGATTGCAAAACCAGGCAAGATTTCCCTAAACTCCCAGGAGACTCAGGCAAGTTCTCTCGTTTGCTCAATTACAGTGATAGATCACAATGGAAGGAAACACTAAATTAACTGTGACAGTCATTAATATGACCTGCTTGGTGGCAGCAACTGTGTTGGGGGATCACAGATCCGATGGTTATAACATATTGGTGATGGGGCCGCCCCCATTGGCTCTTTGGCGGGCCTTGAACTTGCTGGAAAAGACCAGGCCTACACACAGGGCCCTGTAGTCATGGCAACGGGCTCTCGCTCAGCAAAACACATAAAGATGATTCATTTTGTTTTCCTTTCCTTTCTTTCCACCCAAATTTTCATGTGGGTTGGAATCTATTTTTAATTTTTTTCCTTGGAGGAGAGGCTATTTTTAATTCTGTTACCTCCCTCCTGGGGGCCTGCCAGGCCTCAATTTGAATGACCCAGGGAGGTGGGCTGCACCAGGCCTAAAGTCCTGGAACTTTTCTGGGTTTTTCTGGGGTGGGGGAGGGGAGGAGTGGGGTCTGGTGTGGAAATGGTGCAGGAGTAGCCTTGGTATTAAAGCTGAAATGTCAAGTTTTAGAAATGCCCTTAAACTCTTCCCCCCAAGCTGGTGTTTCCTCTCTCCAGCTCTCTGCTGGGGGAAGAAGTGCTCCTATCATAGCGTTTTCAGTTCTCATGACAGTTTTGCCTTCAGTAAATCAAACTTTTTTTCCGGTATGCCAAAATGTTTTCATATCCATTTTCTTATTTGATCTTTGAGGTAGCTAGGTTTGACAAAGATCGAACGTGCCCGCCTGTGTCAGGGCACCCGTTTCTCAGCCCCCTGGGAGTAGTTCTGCGAGGACACTGCCACTTCTAAGCCTGGCCCCTGAAACTTCCCTCGTGAGCCTCTCCTCTCTGTGTCTTTGCTCACCCTATCCCAGTGGGGTGCAGGGACAATGGAGCCACTCCACCAGAGGTTCCAACTCCGTCAGGCTGTGAACTTGGATGGGAAAAAAAAAATCGCCTCTTTAGTTCCACTAACTTTCTAATGAGATTTAGCATTTCCTTCAATTATGAACGTAGGCAACAAATCACAGCAGTATTAGCAGTACCTGAGACCTTGTCTCCAGTAGAAATCACAGATATTTCATATCATATTACCGTCGTTACGCAGATTGCAAAATATCATTTTCACTTATCACTTCTTTGAAATTACAGCAGTTATTACACCTGCCACTCTATCTTATTAATTACTGTGTTAATAAAGAAGCATATATATTACAATATCACAACTGTGTTTTTTTTATTTTGATAACTACATTTCAATGTAATTGGTTTTCTTTGTAATTTTATTTTATTGTATGTATTTACAAGCCTTCTTTTGAGAAGCAGTCCGTGAGCTTCACCAGGCTGCCAAAGGAGTGAGTCCATGGCACAAT
The DNA here is from genome assembly GCA_963574885.1 of Lepilemur ruficaudatus. Lineage (NCBI taxonomy): Eukaryota > Metazoa > Chordata > Mammalia > Primates > Lepilemuridae > Lepilemur > Lepilemur ruficaudatus. The sequence continues at coordinate 5,236 of CAUYRT010077170.1, forward strand.
TCCTGGTGCTGTGTCTCTGAATCACGACACGACAGTGCCACACGTTTGTAAATCTGACGCCCAAATTCGAATCTCATCCTCCTGACCTCAGCCCGGGACTCTTTCAGACGCACCGCATGGTCCCATCTCTGCCACAACTCAGATTCAGGATGCATCTGTGTAGAGATGGTGGGGTAGAAACCTTCTTTCTCAACCTGCGTGTTTGCTGGCTTTTCCTGTTCGTGAGAAAGGCTTGGCAAACACAGCTCTCGAACTTTTTTGCGGTGATAGAAATGTTTTATATCTGTGCTGCCCAATATGGTAGCACTAGCCGCACGTGGCTACCGAGCACTTGAAATTGCCTAGTGTGATTGAGGCACTGAATTTTTGAACTTTGTTTTAATTCATTTAAATAGCTACATATTAGTGACTACAGTACTGGAAAGTGCAGCTGGAGACCAGGGTATCTGGCACTTGAGCATGTGGAGGGCTGGTGAAAGCATAAAATGCTGCCCCCCACCCCGAGTTTCTGATTCCGGAGGTCCGGGGTGGGCCTGAGGATCCCAGGGGATCCTGCTGTTGTGCATCAGTTCGTTCTCAACCTACTGTTGCTACTTTGGGTCAGATAATTCTTTGCTGTGGGGGCTGTCCTGTGCATTATAGGTTGTTTAGCACCATCCTGGACTCTACCTACGAGATGCCAATAGCAGCACCCCACCCCAAGTTGTTATAAACAAAAATGTCTGCAGACATTGCCAAATATCCCCTGGGGAAGCAAAATCCCTCCCCACCCCCGTAAATGAGAACCATTGCTCTAGACACACATAAAGACCTTTCGTTGCCGGATGCAGTATCTCACACCTGTAATCCCAGCACTTTCAGACGCCGAGGTAGGAGGATCGCTTGAACCCATGAATTCGAAGCTGCAGTGAGCTATGATCTTGCCACTGCGATCCAGCAACAGAGCGAGACTCTTGTCTCTTAAAAAAAAAATCTTTTTGTTTTGTTTCTCTACATCAGGGTCAGAACATACTACATTAACAAAAACTAGCTTGAATTTAAATCTGAACTTAATTTCTTCTTACATCTGCTCTAAAAGTGCCAAAAATGTATTATGTTTCAACAATGCACCAGACTGGGTTGGAGGTTTTTGCTCCCGTTGAAAAGAATCGGTCGTGCCTCTGGCTGGGTGTTCCCCAGGAACTAAGCGCTTTGGCTGCTTTCCTCTACTGGCCAGGGCCCCCCTCTGCCCCCCCCCCCCGCGTTTCCCTTCCTTTCTTCCCCTCCCCCTCCTGTATTTTCTCCCTCGGATTCATGCCCCTTTCCTTCTCTTTTGTCCATTTTTGTCTTCCAGACTCTTCCTGCCCCACGCTGGTCTTTCTGTCCCCATCTTTCTCCTCTTCTGTCCTTTTCTCTCTCCGCTTCACCCTTGCTTCTGGGGGTGCTCCCTGCCTGCTTCTCCTCCTCAGCCCGCACTGCCTGCCCCCTCCCTCCGCCCCCGCTCCCGCCTCTGCAGCTCTGATTCTTGTTTATTATCCATCTCTGTTGTCGCTGCCATCTCTGGCTGCGCTTCCTCCTCTCCTCTTTTTATCTCCAGCCTGTGTTTGTCTTGGGCTGGCCAAGTTTGGCCTCTGGCCCCAGACAGTCTCCGCTGGCTCGTCTCTTCGCTCACTCCCTGCCCCCTCCAGCTCACTCCCCCTCGCTCCCAAAGCAGCCGCTCCTCAGCATCGCTAAGTGTGACAGGGCTTGGGAAGATTTTACAAGTATAGATAAAAAAACAAACAAAAAAACCCTCCCCAAACAGAGTAAGCTTTCTTGGCCCCATGCCAGACTCATGTTATGCCACCGATCAGGAGATTATCAAGCATTAGTTAACGCTTCTTTTAAATGAAGTATTTAGAAATTGTTGGCATTGGTGTTGTTATGGAGGGTAAGGAGCAATCTCTGTCGGTGGGACAACCGCACGTGGCTTGGCATTTGTCCTGTGGAGAAGTCAAACATGTCAGAGGCTGACATTCTCATATGGAGGTGACATTAAACAAACAAGGTGGCGGGGAACTCTTTAAATCACCTGCAATATTGCAAGCAGTCAATCAATAGGTCTGACAGGCCTGGGCCACACACTTGCTGTGACCACTGGGTTTTGCTTCTCACAGAAACATGCTTGACAGGAACTGGGCTGCTCATTTGGGGCACTATGTCTGTCTCCCCACCTTGACTCTCCCCCACTGTTAGTGCATTTTTAAAAAATGACGTTTTTAAAAGGCTCAGACTGAAGACTATTTCTACCCACCTCTAAGTATGTGGGATTACTTAGAAATATCAGATTGTTGACTAATATTTTCTGTTTTCAGCTGCCTGCTTGGGCTGGTGTCAGAGGCACTTACTTGTACATGGAGTGTCCCACACCATTTAAACCCTTATTAATAAAACTAAAAACAGGGGCTGGAGGAGCCCTAGTGAGGCCAGGTCCCGAAGGAAAAGTGCAAGGTTATTGTAATTTCTCTGACCAAGATACAAGGTTGACCACACTTCATTCCACAGCAAGACATAGCGCTTCAAATCCAAGTGCTCCTGGGAGAGGGATAGGACTTGGATTTCAATTCATGCTAAGTTATAAATCACTAATATTAGAAAGTCATTCTTAAACAAGTTTTGGTTGAGGAAGGAAGATCTGCTTGAGGATTCTGGTTGACCAAGAGTGGGCAATGATGTGTGTATGTGTGTGTGGTGGGAGAGTGTCACACCATAGATAGTGGGGACAGGGGCTCGCACAAACTGGGGTCCTCTCAGGAAAACCACAGGAGCTGTTCCCCAACATGTAGCCAGGTGCGGTGAGTAGTGCCCTGTTTTCATCATCGAAACTGAGAATATAAACCTCAGATGCAGCAGTGGGGAGAGGTGTTGCTGAGGAACTGAAACAGCCCAAGAGGGGACAGGGGAGGGGTGTTCAGTAGCAGAGACAGGAAGCCAGAGACCAGCAGGGAGAGTGACAGTGGAATAAACACTTTGGGGAGGACAGCAGTGAGACAAATGTTTTGTGGGGCAGGTGGTAGTCTCTTAAAGTATTTTAAGGTTGGAAGGAGCCTTACAGGACATCTCTCTACCAACAAACCTGCCCCCGGGGACCTGTTGCCTTTACTTCAATATATTTAGCAAAGAAGAACTCACAACTTCTGAAAACTTGTTTCAATCCCAGACAGCTCTTAAGGGGGGATCTACCTTTGTATCTACTCTCAACAGGTCTTAGGACTCCAACTGTTATAAAGAGTAAATCTGCCTTAGTCCTTTTGTGCTGCTATAATACAATGCCTGAGATTGAGTAATTTATAAACAATAGAAATTTATTTCTCAACCGTTCTGGAGGCTGGGAAGTCCAAGGTCAAGGCACCAGCATTCAGTGACTGATGAAGGTTTTCTTGCTGTGCCCTTACATGGCAGAAGAGAAGAAGAGAGCAAAGCCACTCCTGTAAGCCCTGTTATAAGGTCCCTAATCCCATCCATGAGGTTTATGCCTCCATGACTTAATCACTTCCTAAAGGTTCCACCTCTTAATACTATCACATTGGCCATTAAGTTTCAACACATGAATTTTGGGGACATATTCAGACCATAGCAAAATCTAACTCCTCTTTCATATGACAGCTTTTCACATGTTTGGAAAATATCTTCATGTTCATCAACTGCTCCTTATATCCTGTGGCCTTGTGACCCTTCATGGTTCTCTCTGCCCTCCTTTGGATGCATTCTAGTTTGTCAATATCCCTCATCAATTGTGACTCTCAGAACTGCACACAGTTCTCATTTCACTTAGCTAGCTAGCACTGCATAACAACCAACCACAGAAATCCCAGGGGAGTGCAAAAATAAACATTTATTTAGTTCACGAGTCTCTGGATCAGCTGAGGGCCAGCTTATCTAGGCTGGGCTTGCCTGGGCAATTCTGCGGATCTTGACTGGACTTGCTTATATTTCTGGGGTCAGCTGATCTAGGCTGGGCTTGGCTGGGGCTGCTCAGTCTGCATAATGTGTCTCATTCCCTCCTGGGACCAATGGGCCCGGCTGAGAATGTTCTTCTCGTGAAGATGGCAAATGCATGAGAGCAAGCCCAATTGTACAAATGCTTTTCCAAACTTTGGTCATGTCAAGCCTGCTAACAAAACAAGTCACATGGCCAAACCTAAAGCCAAGGGAGAAGGGAATGTCTGACTCTTTTGTGGGAGAAACTTTAAAGTGACATGGCCAAAGGCATGGATAACAGGAAGACTGAAGAATTGGGGCCACTAATACAGCCTACTGTAAATTTGATTTGATCAGCTCAAAGGAGGGCTAGATTATTCTCTCTCTTTCTGGACACTATGTTTCTTTTCATTCAACCTAAGATTTAATGACCGTTTTAGGTAGCCATACTTATGGCTTCCAGTGAACTTGCTGTCATCTAGAAACTGAGTTTTTACATATGCTTGCCAAGCTCTGGACCGGTGCCATTGCCCTTTTAGAGCTAAAATGCAGGACATTACATTTATTCCTATTAAATTTTATCTTGATGGAATCAGGGTCCCAAAATACTCAAGTAAGACAGAATCCATACTCCTTCTTCTTTCATGTTTCATATTATCTGTAACTTTTATCTTATTTATCTTTGAAATTACCTTTCATCATCATGTCACCAGGGTTCTTATTGGTATCCATGATAACAATGTTGAATTGACTTGATGAAGATAAATAAAGCCCTACGTTCCACTGTCACAGACTGTCCCCTGGGTTGCCAGGGGTCCATTATTCTGCATTCCTTGGGTCTGGTGTATTAAACATTAGAAATTTATCTCGTTTAATAATCATCCAGCTTCCATGTCTCCATCTTGTTTCCAGGGACGTGAGGAGACTTTGTGGAATACCTATTACGATTATATAAAGGATATGTGGGCTTTAGAAAAGAGATGGGACAGTGTCATTCTAGAATGAGGGAGCAGAATGAGCAGGGTCCCCAGATGTATTGAGTGTGGGTACATAGGTGGGTACAGAGTCTTCTGATGTGCAGCAGAAAGATCATTACAGGAGGCCATGGGAGATGAGGCCAGAAAGGGAAGCTGGGTTCATGTTATAAGGCATCTTGAATACCAGGATAAAGAGTTTGGGATTTTTCCAATGAGCACTGGTTTTTAAAAACTTACGCAGAGTACAATGGCTCCTTAGAGGTCCCTGAGGGGTGGTCACTTTGCTTTGGGGACTGTGGCAAAGACAGCTTGCCCCTCAGCATCTGTTCTCCCCTTCTTCCTAGTAATACTACCCTTGATTTTTAGCAGGGTACTTACTTGGATCGCCAAAATAAAGACTATATTTTCCAGCTTCCCTTGCATCTAGATGTGGCCATGTAACCACATTTTAGCCAATAGGTTTAAGTAGAGGAGGCCTATGTAACTTCTAGGGATGAGGACCTTCTAGCTGGGTGGATACAGATCTTTGATTCTGAAGTGACATCGGAAGCCACTTATGGCAGTGTAACAAAATGGGAGTAACCTGGGTCCCTGACCACATGGAGCGCCATACCCATCATGCAAGGACTGTCATGGATTTCTTTTATGTCAGGAAGAAATAAAATTCTATCTATGTATTGTCCTGACTTTCTCTTACAGTCAACCCAATCCTAACCAATACAGAAGGATAGAAAATAAGTACAGAGCTCCTTGTTTATCTATTTTATCTGTTGGGATTTTCTAAGAAGAAAGGATCACAGTATGGAGCAATGGAGATCCACAGATGGTTGCTGGAGTGTGGGGAGCACAGTAGCAACTGTGCTTAACAACAATAACGAAGACAGATCTGGCAGAGATGTGCAAAGGAGATCCCATGGTGGCGTGAGACCAGTGGGCTTCTGACTGTCTCTATGCATGCTGGGAAGGCAGCCACGACATGAATGATTCAGAACTGTGGCTATCCCATCACTAACGGACCAGTGACACTTGGATTTATGGGCATGTGGAGCTGTGCCACACCAATCCCCTCTCCTGAGTTTCTGCTCTGGCCACATGGTCTCCATGGTCCTATTGGATGGATCATTACCCCAAGTTACAAGATGCTTAAGTCTGTCTGGAGTACTAGGTTACTGTCTGCATGAGCTTGTCTTCTTGAAGCAATAGCCAAACACGCCCGATATGTTAGTCATCAGAATTACTTTTATTTCCATTGCTTATAATCACAGTTATAGTTAGCAAATACCTGTTTATCTCCCAGGAATGACCAAATGGTCCCTCTCCCAGATCTAACAGTAGATAGAGGGATTAGGGAATGAAGGAGTTTTTGTAAAAATTTCCACAATCACCAAGTTAGATGTATAACATTTTTTATTTCTATGAAACTGAACTGAAATTGGCCTGGTGCTTGTTCCATTCTACCAAGGTGTAGAAAACTTGACCTAGTCTTCCACATAAACTGAGTCACTTAGAGATTTTTTTAAAAACTCAGTCAGTTTAGGGTTCTGCCCCCAACTTTCAATACTTCTAAGCTCTGGTGGGCTGACCACTGTCCTGGCACGGGAGTGAAGCCTCTGGTATAAGGCTGGTTTCTGTCCTGCCCTGGTTGGTTGGTGAGGATGCAGGCTCTGTGGGTGTTCGGTCATTAGTACCAGCCTCACGGCCTGTGCATGGAAAACATCTGTATCCTTTTTGTACCCAGCTGGCGGGGTGCGTGTGGTGCCTCAGCAGCTTCCTTGTCTGGCTGTGGAACCTCTCCATGCCCTCCTGGCCGGCTCTCAGCCGCTCTGGGCCAAGCTGATGGGTGAGTGGCTCTCTGAGATCCTTGTCATTCCCAGCCCCAAGACACCCCCCACTGCTAACACACATGCTCTACCCCTTAGGCGCTGTCTTGGCTGGACCTATGGCATCTCTGAAAAGCACCTCTGCTCTAGTATTCGCCCAGGCTGATCTGCCCTTTCTCCTCGCATTCATCTTGTCCCAGCCCCAGGATCGGCAGGGTTAGTTGGGGCTGAGTTAGGGGCCCCTTCGGATGGCGGGCTCACCAGCATCTAAGCTCCAATCTCCTCCCCTACAGTTCTCTCCTTTCGCCAGCTGGCCCGACCTTGATCTACTTTGAGGCAGGAACATGTCTTCTTCCTGCCCTGTTGTTTGCAGCTCCAGTGTGTGTTCTGGGCCCCTTAGCTTCTGATTCGCTTGGCATGCAGAAACCTTTGCTTTCTCAAGAGCTCTGTGCTTGTCATCCTGACTTTCAGACTTTGGCCTGTGCTCTGAGTTTTCTAAAACTCTGTGCCGAAACTCAAACGGCTTCTTTGTCTTAGGCTGTATTCTCACCCTTCCTACATGCACACACACCATGAATGCCACTGACATCATGCACCAAAGGCTTGTAGAGGCAAGAGGAAAAATGTAGGAAAGAAAATCCTGTTATTATTTCAAGATATTATCCTATTATATAATATTTTTTTTCTTATTGTCAACCAAATGACCAAACCTCAAAAGAAAGTGGCCTGTGGGTACTGTTTCTAGTAGTCTCTGCATTTATTGTACCCCTTTCTTTGTGGGCATTATCAGGAAGAATCTGCTGGAAGAGCCCAGTGCTTTGCTGCCTTTCCTGTTTCTACTGCGTATATCATACATGACTGTTAGCATAAACCCGGGCATCTCAGAGCCAGAACTGTGGTGCTCCACTGTGCACATAACAGACCACATTCTCATTCCTACTTCTCCTACAAAGCTTAAAGTATTCCAAACATTTAGGGCGAGGGTGGGATTTTGGTTAATTTGAATTTCTGTTTAAATGAGGTTCTGCCTCGCGCTTCCACCATCCTCCTCCGAAAAATATATGTGGTAGATTGCAAAAGCAGCCACAAATTCTCCCTTTCCCATCAAGAGGCAGAAACGCTTTCTTCACACCTTGACTCTGACCTTGGCCATTGTGATTTGCTTTCGCTCATGGGACCTTAGCAAACATGGCCCAAGTAGAGACTTACAAAATGCTTCTGTACTGTGGCTTGTCTTCTCCTGCTCTCAGGGGTCCTGTGGCCATTGCCACGTGAATGAATGAGCCCTGCGCTTGCCTGCTGGTTTATGAGACACCTGTGGCCTCATCACCCTGTGACTTCAGCTGACCTGGCAGCTGACCACAGATGCTTGAGTGAGCCTGCCAGAGACCAGCAGAACTGCCTAGCTGAGCCCAGCCCAAATTGTGACTGCACTGATTCATGAGTTAAATAAATGGTTATTGCTTGAAGGTACTGACTTATGGGGTAGTTTGTTGCACAGAAAAAGCTAACCGCTACAGGATACTAAACATAATTGAATGTTTAGTGAATTGGCATTTTGTAATTCTCCGGGTTATAGACCGAACATCAATTCTTTCCATACAGGACTATAGATGGCTGAATTTATACGGAGTCCAGGATATACCTAAGTTCTTTTTTTTAAAAAGTTCACCAATATATTATTATGTTCAAAATGCAAAGGCCAGAATAATATGCTAAGTATGATGGTATTAGATTAACTAAATTTATGGTGTATATATACTTGTATATACATGGAAATTCTAGAAGAACAGTGAAGAAACTGCTAATAGAAGATATTTCTGGACTTGGGACTAGAGGTGAATAGGGGTAGGAGAAACTTTTATTTATTGTTTATATCAAGTTTGCAATTTTCACCATGATTACCTGTTAATTTTGTAATTAAAAAAAATACTAAAATTTTAAAAATAAAGCCTATCACCAAATAGCTCAAGAGAACCAGCTTTGTTCAAGGAGCTGTGCTGTTTGTTTCATTTGTACTTTTTTTTTTCTCCTTAAAAGCTCAGTGTCCAAAATACATCTTGATTACTGCAGGAGTTCAGTTAGCATAGGCGCCAGTGAATTGAGTTTTTACTCTGGTAAGCATTTGCTGCATGTCAAAAATACTGGCTTTAAGGAAAGAAAATGCTTATTTATTTAGTTTTGTATTAATTTCCCACCTACTTCCAAGAAATATTTGAAACTCCTAATGTAATGCATTAATTAAATGCTGCTAAGGCAGAATTTCTAGCCAAGTAAAAGAACTTATATTACCATAGTGCTACATTTGCAAATTGGAAAAATAAAACACCAGAAAATCTGACTTCATCGAGGGCTTCTAGCTCAGACCCACTGAACAGAGTTTGAATCAAGACTAGGATGGGGCTGTCTGAACTGAGAGTTGAGGATCTTTAACTAGAATGAGGAAGCTCCAGGCCTTGGATACTTGGCTTTTAGCTGCAATTCACAGAATCGTGGCTACCAGGGCCTGAGAAGACAGATCGTAGGTTGCTGAGAGCTGTGGCTTTGCTTTTGAGTCCCAAGATCTGTCAGACCAGTGCAGCAAAGACCCTGCAGGAAACTCTCTGACTCTGAGTTCAGATGGCCTTCTCTGGTTCTCCTAGCGTCTGGTTAACCACACAATCCTATGGCATCTAAAGATCATATCATCAGCCCACCTACACTACACTTGCTGCAAAGAGGTAGCGGAAATTGACCCTCAGCTTAGGGTCTGGAAAAATCCCAGGATCAGGATTCATGGTGGATTTCTCACGTAAGATGCATGATGTGGTGGGAATCTTGGCCTCATGCACTGTCATGACAGGCAGAGGGTATTGGGGTAATGTTTCTCATAAGGACAGAGAAGAACTCATGTTGCAGTGAGATGTGTTGATCTGAACCAAAGGGAAATGCAGGGGGTGAGAGAAATGCCTTGTAGAATGAATCTGAGAAAGGAATTAAAAAGGGCATCCATGAGGAATAGTCCTGTTGCCTTAGAAATCCATATACCTGTGTATAGAATATAAACACAAACAAAATACATTTGAGATGTTAACAGAAGGCCTCATAGGTGGTCTTAGTTAAAGATTTTGGTTAGAATGGGCATAAGCCTACTTACATCGGTTCAATTACAGAGACATTTATTTATTTATGAAATTTTTAAAAAGTTAAATAAAAATTTAAAAATAGATTTGGGGGTACAAATGGATTTTGTTACATGGATTAATTATATAGTGGAGAAGTCTAGGCCTGTAGTTTACCTGTAACCTGAATAATAGTGTACGTTGTACCCAATAGATAATTTTTCATCCCCCCTTCCCCCTTCTGAGTTTCCGACGTCCATTAAGACACTCTGCATGGTCATGCGTACACATTGCTTAGCTCCCACTTACATCTGAGAACATGCAGTGTTTGTTTTTTTGTCCCTGGGTCACTTCACTTAGGATAATGGCCTAGTTGGCAAGTTTCATCCAAGTTGCTGCAAAAGACATTATTTCATTCCTTGTCATGGCTGAGTAGTACTCCATGGTATATATATAATACATGTTCTTTATCCACCTCTCAGTTCATGGGCACTTAGGTTGGCTCCCCATCTTTGCAATTGTGAATTGTGCTGCAATCAACATATGAGTGCAGAGAACTTTATTTAAAAGACACAGAGGAGTCTGATGGGATGAGGAACAGTGGTTTAGGGGCTGGTACTGCAAACAAGCTGATAGGGTCCAAGGCCGCCAATATCTCTTTCATCTTCTTGGGGCCACACTTTCTGTTATTTCTCCTTTTCCCTGCTTATCTTCCCCCTTCCCCTCCCTGCCATTGCAGATGGATTTGCTCCTGTTTACTCATCAGCATCCATGTAGCTGAAACAGGCTGCTCCGTCCCAGTTCAGTGGAGCTTCTCAATTCAAGCAATCATACTATACAATTGCAGTTTCTGTGTCTCTTCGTGCTGTGGTCCGAATGTGTCCTCCAAATTCATATGTTGAAACTTATTTGCCAATGTGATGGTATTAAGAAGTGGGGCCTTTAGGAGGTGATTAAGTCATGAGGGCCTCATTAAATCATAATCTCATGGATGGAATTGGGGCCCTTATAAAAGGGCTTGAGGGAGTGCATTCATTCCCTTTCATTTCTTCTGCCATGTGAGGATGCAGCAACAAGGCACCATCTTGGAAGCAGACAGAAGCCTTCACAGACACTAAATTTGCCCATGCCTTGATCTTGGACTTCCCAGCCTCCAGAATTGTGAGCAAATAAATTTCTGTTCTTTAGAAGTTACCTAATCTCAAGTATTTTGTTACAGCAGGAAGCATATGAGCTAAGACACTTGGTTCAAGTTTTTAGAGATTCTGACATAAGTGTTTGCTACCTTCAGCCAGGGGACCCATGCCTGGTTGTGGCAGATGCTTGCATGCCACAGCCCCGCAGCCTTTACCATTTCAGTGCATGCTGGCCACATTTCCAACTGCTGGCCCCTACAGCTCTTAGCCTGGGGGCTTCTCTGGCTTCTGTTGTGCCTCCTCTGCAAGTGTGGCTAGCTAGAAGTACTGGGTGTGAATGCCCAGTGAATGATGAGACTTAGTGTGTGAACACTCTGATCCCTTTGCCCCTTTGGTGGGATAACTCCAAGACTTGTCTTCTATACTGCCCTCCAGTGAGACCAAGCTCCAGTCACCCACAGTGGCAGCCTGCTTGACAACGCACCCTGTACCGGCTGCCTTTCTCCACTCCACTGCTGGTGCATCTCAGAATCATCTCCTAAACAAACTACTTGCATGCGAATCCTTGCCTCAGAGTCTGCTTCTGCGGGAACCCAAACTAAAATACAAGTCTCATTAGCTGTAGCCAAAGTCACTTGAGCAGAAGGGCCATCTTCAGAAGGGGCTGTGAGTGAAGCAGACATAGGGAGGTTGAACATGTTAGAAAAAAAAAAAAACAATAACATTGTGTGTGGGGGGAGGTAGAGCCTCTGCACATGATGAAAAGATTTACACTCACATGGAAATCCACAGCTCTGGGGTGGGGCTGTGTTGGGAACCCATGCAGGTGGAGATCAAAGGCAAGGGGACAGAAGTTGTATTGTTGTATGAGCATATTACAGATGGGGGAACCTGATGCTGGTTCCTGACTGAGGCCACACAACTGGCCCAGAGGGGAGACACCTACTGATGCGGGCGCCGCCAACCAGATGGCTGCACAGAGCTGCCATCAGCTGTGAGCAGAGCATCTTTCGGCTTCCTTGCTGGCAGTTTCACCTCCTGTAAAGCAGAGGAGTGACCAGGGGATACTGCAGCTCTTGAGTTAATCCAAATCAAGAAGCAGAAACTGTTTGGTGAGGCAGTGGCACAGGACCTTGAGAGAAGGTGACTCTGTCATCTCAGAATGAGGCTCATGAGGAGTGCGCTTCTCAGACTTCAAAAGGCTTGGAACAGTGGTTCTCAGACTTGAGGAGGTTGCCCATGCACATCACCAAGGGCCAATACGGATTCCCCCTGGGGCTCTGCCTCCAAGACTCTGACTGGGTGGCTGGGGAGTGGGGCCAGGAATCTCATCTCAGGTGTTCTTGATGCAGGGGGTTCCCTGAAGGCACTTTGAGGAATGGTGCTTCATCAAAAACAGAGGTAGGAACTCATGGCATGAGACATTATAGAGGCCATCTAGAAGGTTGGAGGAACTCAAAATTCCAAGTCATCCACTACAAAGGAGCCCAAGGAAGAAGAAAAGACAAACCTGAAGAAGAGCTACCTCTCTACACGGGGGGCCCCAAGGAACATGATTTTTTAAAATCACGCAGTGGAGCTGGCATCTTGCCAACAATGAACATAAACCAGTTGCAAAGAACACTAAAGGTGGTGCCAGGAAGGCTCAAGGGGGAATTGAGCCTTAAACAATGTTGGGACATGAAAAAGGGCTTTTTGAGTTAAATTCTGAGGAGGAGGGTGAACAAGAAAGGTGTCCGGGGGGTCTGATGAGATAATGTTCACAGACAGAGGAGGTGGCCATCATCCCTGTTTGGTATTGGCCTTCTGAGCATTACAGTGACCATGCACATGTGTCCCTGTGCACACATTATCTCATTAACTCCTCACAACAACTCTACAAGGCAGGCATTCCTTACACCAGTTAGCTGTCTTCTATTTGCAAGTGGGAGATGTCCAGCTCAAACTAACTTAGACAAAAAGAGAATTTATTGAATTTATTGGCCCCTGTACCTGGGATGGAGAATTGGGTTTAGGGTGGCTATAATATGGGCAAGATTCTTTCTCATTCTCTCTCTCTCTCTCTCTCTCTCTCTCTCTCTCTCTCTCTCTCTCTCTCTCTCGCTCGCTCGCTCTCTCCCTCCTCGGTGTGGGCCTCCCTGTCCTCTGGCAGACAGACTTCCTACATATGGTGGGGAACGTGGCCATAGCCAGTGTCTGCTTTGTGTCTCTCAGCTCTATGGCCCTCAGGCAATGGGCCTTCCCTGCTCATTCCAGTTGGCACAATCCCAGGTAAGGCCTCTGGTTGGCCTACTTGGGTCACAGTCCTATTCCCGAGGTGTCTTGATTGGCTGGGTCCATGTCATACATGCCATGGCTGAGCAAGGGACAGGTGAGGCCTGTTACCAGAAGAAGGGAGTTATATTTGGAGAGTTTCTGGTTAATCCAAAAGAATAACTACCATAGTCCCATTCCTGCTCCCATTTTACAGATGTGAAAACTGAGACTGAGAGAGAAAAATGAAGATGCCCAGATGGTATACATGGTATATTGTGGGGTCAGGACTCAACTCTGACATTGCTGCTTCTGCCAAACAGAGGTGTCTCTTATCCATGTGTGCAGGATTGAAGATAGAAGGCAGACACCAGAACTAGTTTTCTGGAGGGGTATATGGGAAAAGCTACTGATGCCTTAGGCTTCCTTTCCCAGGCTGGTGCACCCATCCCCTAGTTGCTGTGAGAGTTGGCTGCTGACAGCTGCTCCCTTGTCCTGACAACTGCCCTCGGTTCCACGGGAGCTACCGCCCCTTGTCCCCTGCAGTGGCCAGCAGTCAATAGCTGACTAATAGGGAGGTAGACAAACCCACCCCCTGCCTCAAGGTGGGTGAGCCTGTGGCACCCTCACATTCCAGAGCTGCCCGAAGGATCAAGCTGAGGTGAAACTTCATCTGAACCCACATCTCTGCTTAGCGTCTTCTTTTCTCCGGCCTCCCTCTCTCCTCTACAGCTTCCTCCGGGGAGCAAGTCCTTGTTAATTCACTTGAATGAGGATCCCTGTCTCAGCTTCTGTTTCAAGGGAACCCAGCTCAAGACAAGTGTTAAAAAGTCAAAGTTTGGGTCACAAACTGGTTGTGATTCATGGGTGCAAGGGGAGGAACAGGAACCCCAGTACAGAGTTCAACGTCTTACAGAAAGCAGGAAAGCAGAGATGCTGAGACGCGTCAAGAGGGGAAAGAGAGCATGAGAGAGGGGCTTGGGGCATTGATTTTATTATTAAAACTATACTAAAATATACACAACATAAAAGTTACCATTTTAACCATAATTTTTTTGAGACAGAGTCTTCCTCGGTTACCTGGGCTAGAGTGCCGTGGCGACAGCCTAGCTCACAGCAACCTCAAACTCCTGGTCTCACGCGATCCTCCTTCCTCAGACTCCACACTGTCCCCACTAGTTTACTCTCCAAACAGCAGCAAAATTTATAAAATGTCGATTGTGTCATGCCTCCCCTTGTTTACATGCTCCAGTGGTTGCCATAAAATCCAAACTCTGCCCAGAGCCTGTAGCAGCCCCTCCACCCATCTCCTCCCCTGATCGCCTGTTGGACCTGCCACTTGTCTCCCATCTGGGCATCTTTGCACATGTTGTTCCCACCACTTGGCATGGCCTTCCCACTTCTCACACGGTGGCTCTTCTCTTC
>CAUYRT010077173.1:0-11198 GCA_963574885.1 Lepilemur ruficaudatus
TGTTGCCCGGGCTAGAGTGCCGTGGCATCAGCCTAGCTCATGGCAACCTCAAACTCCTGGGCTCAAGCGATCCTTCTGCCTCAGCCTCCCGAGTAGCTGGGACTACAGGCATGCGCCACCATGCCCGGCTAATTTTTTCTATATATTTTTAGTTGTCCAGATAATTTCTTGCTATTTTTAATAGAGACGGGATCTTGCTCTTGCTTAGGCTGGTCTCAAACTCCTGACGACCTTGAGCGATTCTCCTGCCTCGGCCTCCCAGAGTGCTAGGATTACAGGCGTGAATCACCGCGCCTGGCCGACTTGTAGTTCTTTATATTATATATTCTGGATATCAATTACATATCAGATATGTGACTTGCAAGTATTTTCTCCATTTTTTGAGTTATCTTTTACTCTCCAGATAGTGTTCTTTGATGCACAAAAGTTTTTAGTTTTGATGTTGTCCAGTTTATTTTTCCTTTTGTTGTTATGTGCTTTTGGTGTCATATCCAAGAAATCATTGCCAAATCCAATGTCATGAAACTTTTCCCGTATGTTTTCTCTGAGAGTTTTATAGTTTCAGCTCTTACATTTAGGTCTTTGATCCATTTTGAATTAATTTTTCTATATGCTGTAAGGCCATTGTTAATATTTTGTATGGATTTTTAAAAAATGGTTTATGATATTGGAGAAACTGAAAGTGGGAATTTTGAACTTGAAAACTGATAAGTTTCAAGTTTATCAAGTTTTTGAACTTTCTAGGTAACTCCGTGTGTAATTAATTAAAGAGAGCTCGGTAGTATCACCCAAGGTACAGGTGGCAATAATGAATGGTAGTCACTAGGAACCAGCTCAGATTAACTGCTGCATAAGCTAAATTTCTTCTTTATTGCCAGGGTTGTTAACCTAAGTAGATTAGAAGTCAATAACAGAGGGCCGGGCGCAGTGGCTCATGCCTGTAATCCTAGCACTCTGGGAGGCCGAGGCGGGCAGATTGCTCGAGGTCAGGAGTGCAAGACCCCATCTCCACTAAAAATAGAAAGAAATTAATTGGCCAACTAAAAATATATAGAAAAATTTAGCTGGGCATGGTGGCTCATGCCTGTAGTACCAGCTACTCGGGAGGCTGAGGCAGAAGGATCGCTTGAGCCCAGGAGTTTGAGGTTGCTGTGAGCTAGGCTGATGCCACGGCACTCTAGCCCAGGCAACAGAGTGAGAGTCTGCCTCAAAAAAAAAAAAAAAAGAAAGAAAAAGTCAATACAGAGGAAATATATCTCATTTTAAATAAGTCATTTAATAGTCTTGTGGATACAGTATAAAAGACTGACATGAATTATGATAATAAAGTTGGTGAGTGCATAGTTAGTTGAGTGGTGACATACAAACAGTATTGATCACAAAATGAATTTGATCTTTCATCCTGTGACACTAGTCTGCTCCCTTCCCCATCTTCCTTAGTCTAGGGAAAACAGCCTAGTCTTCCAGGACTATCATTTAAGGGTTCATGATCTATCATCTGTTTGTATTGTACTGTACAACCAAGTTGGACTGCATTTCCCATACATGCCATATTCTTTTTCTATTGCTACTTGGATTGTTCTTTATCCATCCCCATTTTCACTTGATGAAATCCTTTCACTTCTTCGAAGCCCGTATTACTGAATACCTCTGCCATGAACTCCTGGAATATTTTGAACCTTTCTTCAGCTTTTAATACAATTAGATTTAAAAAACAAAAAACACCTATGTTAGTGTCAAACTAACTTAATTAAGTGAAAAAGGAGATTAATGAGTTACATACTTAGGAAGCCCAAATGTGATTCCTGGCTTCAGATATCTCTTAACTATGTCTGCTCTGTTCATATTATTCTTCAAACTAGCTGACTTCATATGGAGGTAATATGATGTCTAGTAGGTCCAGACTCATCTCTATAGGTGCTCCTGTCTTCCCAACATTTGTGTATTGATCAAAGGTGGATTCTTATTTTCCCTGCTTAGGTCACATGGCTACCAATGGCAAAGTAATTGTGTACTAGAATTAGGACGGTTTAAGTTTACTGGAATTAGGGTAGTATTTGCCCAGCCCTTTGACCAAGGGTAAGGGAAGGTATAGATTGACAGCTAATACCACTGGGAATAAGTGAGGGGCAGTTCCCCAAAGGAATTAGACATGCTGGATGAACAAAAATCAGTATGGTATAAATTGTACGTTTGTCAAAATAAGAAACTAACATTGGTACTTTGTTACTAACTAAACTACATATTTTATTTGTATTTCATCAGTTTTTCTATTCATAGTCCCTTTCTGGTCCAGGATCCAATCTAAAGTACCACTAAATTGCTAACTAAACTAACTAAACAGCATTTACTTGTCACGTCTTACCAATCTCCTTGGGTCTGTTTCTGTCTTTGTTTTTCATGAGCATGAGAGTTGTTTACTTATTTTTCAGCTTTACTGAAGTATAATTGGCAAATAAAACTTGTATATATTTAAGGTATAAAACTTGATGTTTTGATATATGTATACGTTGTGAAATGACCTTGACAGTCTTGAAGAACACTAGCCAGATATCCTGTAGCATATTCCCTAATCTGGGCCAGACTGTTTTTTTGCCTCATGGTTAGACTGGGTGTCTTAGTCCTTTTTGTGCTGCTATAACAGCATACCTGAGACTGGATAATTTATAAAGAACAGACATTTATTTTCTCATAGTTCTGCAGGCTGGGAGTCTTAAGATCAAGGCACCGTTAGGTTTGGTGTTTGGTGAAGGCCCAGTCTTTGCTTTCAAGATGACTCCTTGAACACTGCATCCTCTGGAGAAGAGCAATGCTGTGCTCTCACATGGCAGAAGAGAGAAAACCCACCCCTGCAAGCCCTGTGTATAATTGCACTGATCCATTCATGACAGTGGAGCCCTCATGATCTAAACACCTCCCAAAAGGCCTCATCTCCCAATACTGCTGCATTTGGTTTCAAGTTTCCAACACATGAATTTCAGGGGACACGTTTAGACCATAGTAATGGATTTTAGGAAAGAATACAACAGAGGTGAAGTACCTTTCTTGTCACACCATTTTAAGGGGTAGATGCAATCCATATGTCATCACTGTTGATGTTAACCCTCATCACTTATTAAGATAGCATTTACCAGCAAAGTTACTATCTTTCCCTCTCTTTGTTCTTTAGAAGTTGCTTTTTTATTATTGTAGAAATAAGTCACTAAGCCCAGCTCACACTCAAGAAGAGGGGAAATTGGCTCGATCTTTTAAGGAAGTATCAGAGAATTTTGATTGCAATGGTGCAATCATAGCTCACTGCAACCTCAAACCCTTGGTCTCAGACAATCCTCTTGCCTCAGTCTCCTGAGTAGCTGGGAATACAGTTGTGTACCACCATGCCCAGCTAATTTTAAAATTTTTTTGTAGAGATGGAATCTCACTATGCTGCCCAGGCTGGTCTCAAACTCCTGGCCTTACATGATCCTCCTGCCTTTGCTTCCCAAAGTGCTGGGATTACAGGTGTGAGCCACCACACCTGGTCTTGAACATGTTTTAAATCTCTGTAGTACATTCTGTGGCCACAAATTATTTACATGCATCCGGCATACAAAATATACTCATCCCCTCCTAGTATTCTGCAGAAGTCTTTCCTTTACAGCATTAGAATAATCCAGGATGTTCTCATTTAAATTAGGTCAGTTTTACATGAGGCTTCTCAGATGTAGTTCCTTAATTTCAGCTCCTTGAGTACATTACTTATCTATTTGAAGAACCATGAAACTTAAGAGGCAAATTGTCTGCCCCCAACACATCAAAGGTGCAATGGTTGGGCATGCATATGATAACCACTATAAACATTATGGTTTAAAAGGGAAAATGTTGGCACAAAAGTATCATTACTTCACACCAGTTCTAAAGTTTAGCTGGGCACAGATTGGTAATTCCTTGATTAAAATTCAGGTCTGGGAATAATTCTTCAGAGCTCTTAACTTTGCTTTCTGGGCTTTTGGTTCCCCACTCTGAGTTATCCTTCCTTTTCTGTGAAAAGTAGCAAAATAGGCTGTGTTTACAGCTGTGTAGATTTCTCTGCCCACTTCTTGCCTGTAGAAGTTGAGAGTTCAAGGTCCCTTTTTCGTTTTGTACTATTTCTGTCTCTTTCAGTCCAAATGGGCAGTGTTTCTGCCAATATAATTCTCTTCAAAACTTTGTAGATCTCCTGTAAATATTATTTGGGCTTACTTCATGAGACAAAAGCCACACTAAAAATCTCTTTGAGATAATTCTTCCTGAGATTCTGGTGAGGGACTATGGCTTTTAGTTTCTTAGAAACTCTACTCTTTGATTAAAATAATCTGTAAATCACACCTTGAGAATCTTTAAATGGCCTTTTGTCTAGCTGAATAGTACTCCGAGGTACCATCTTAGATCTTTCTGAGATTGAAACAAAGAATTTTGTAGCTATATCCTCAGCCTTATCTTTTTTTTTTAAAGAGGTTTATGCTGAGCCAAAGGCATGTGACCGACTCCCACGTGATCTCAAGAGGCCCTGAGAAAATGTGCCTCTCAGCCTCATCTTTTAGATCACGTTTTCTTGGCAGCGCCTAGGATTTGAACTTTGCTGGGAAGCCATTTCTTTTATTTTCTTTTTCTTTTTCTTAGTTTTCCAGACAGGATCTCACTCTGTCACCCAGGCTGGAGAGCAGTGGCATGATCGTAGCTCACTGCAGCCTTGAACTGGGCTTCAAGTGATCTCCTGTCTCAGCCTCCCAAATAGCTGGGACTACAAGAATATGCCACTGTGCTTGGCTAATTTTTTAATTTTTTGTAGAGATGAGGTTCTTGCTATGTTGCCCAGGCTGGTGTTGAACTTCTGTCCTCAAAACATCTTCCCTCCTTGGTCTCCCAAAGTGTGGAATTACAGATGTGAGCCACTGTGCCTAGCTCCATTTCTTATTTTAATATTGTTTGCATTTGGAGAGATTGGGCATCTGCAAAACCAGCAAGTTCTGACTCTTTTGTTGAACTATTCTTGAGATATTTATTAGGAATTTGGAAATTTGGGTTTGTGTTTCAGTGCTATAGGTTTGGCAAAAAGAGAAGTCTGGGAGTCATAAGCATTTGTTCAGTGGAAGTTGAAGTAAAGAGATTATTGAGGAGCAGAAGAGAAGCTAAAAGTAGAACTTGGAGAACTGTGTACCTTTAATGAGCAAGCAAAAGAGGCTCTGAGAGAGGGGCAAGGGTGGAGGGGGTCAAAGACAAATTGGAGAAATGGAAAGTACAGGATCAGAGAAATATTAACAGTGGCCCTTGCCTCACTTACTTTACTTGGTAGGTTTAGTGGAAAGTTTTCCAGTCTTTTCATATAAACTGTGAGTCACTGATTTATATGATTAACTGTATACCTCGGTAAATTCACTGAAAATCATTTAATTGTACACTTAAAATGGAGTGTTGGTTGTACGTAGATACAGTTGGAGCACTATGTGTGTACTCTCTGGACTACTTTGACAGAGTAGGGTTTTGAATGTAACAAGGTAAGTCAACTTGAGTGGTAATATATTTTGGGAAATCAACTCACTACAAATTGTGACTGTAAACATTGTACTGTAAATGTTTTGTAGTTTTCCCCCAATAAAATTTTTGGAAGAAAAAAAAATATTGCAGCTTCTGGAAAAGAAGAAAAAAAAAACTGTAAGTCAAGGTTTTATATCATAACATTTATGACGTTAGCTTTTGTATTAAGCTGAAGGATAAAAACACCACCATAGAAGCAAAGTAAGGACAAGCCTATATAACGTTGCCCTCTATAGCTATAAAGAATGCCACAGAAAAGAGTGCTATGTGCTTAAAGTCATGCATACTTTTGAAAATTGGGTTTGGTTGGTCTTTTTGCTGTTAAGTTTACAGAGTTTTTAAAAATATATTCTAGATGTTAAAATCTTATCAGATTTTTGGTTTGCGTTGTCTTCTGTTCTGTAGGATGTCTTTTCATTTCCTTGATAATGCCTTTTGATGTACAGAGGTTTTAAATTTTTATGAAGTCCAGTTTTTTTTGGTTGCTTGTGCTTTTAGTGTCAAATCTAAGAATCCATTGCCAAATCCGAGTTATGGAGATTTACCCCCATGTAGCTCTTATATTTAAGTCATTGATCCATTTTTTAATTAGTTTTTGTATTAGTATATGGAGTGAGGTAAGAGTTGATTAAATTTTCTTGTCAGCATATATTTTAGAGTGAAGGAATCCCAATCTGTTAATATATGGCTGTTATTAGTCATTGAGGACAGGTAGTATCTAATTCAGCTTGTAGGTTACTTTATTTTTCTATAATGTAATTTTTAATTCCTTTACTAAACCCCAAGAAAATTGCTTAAACCTGAGTTTCTAGAATTTGTTTTTGCTTTTTTTCTTTTGAATTTAGATTATGAAGGAGAATAGTTTGAGAAATTAGTTTCTTGTAAATATATATTTAGATATTCTAGGATGAGTCTTCTAATATTATTTACTAGTGCTTCCTTTCCTTTTATGTGAAGTCGGGACCAATGTATGTTAAGGTACTTGGTGAGCAAATCATAAGGGTATTTTTAAAAGTCTGTTTAGATGTTGTCTTTGAAATGTGTTTTTTGTTTGTTTGTTTGTTTTTGTTTTGAGACAGAGTCTCCATCTGTTGCCCCGGCTAGAGTGCCGTGGCATCAGCCTAGCTCACAGCAACCTCAAACTCCTGGGCTCAAGCGATCCTCCTGCCTCAGCCTCCCGAGTAGCTGGGACTACAGGCATGTGCCACCATGCCCGGCTAATTTTTTCTATATATTTTCAGTTGGCCAATTAATTTCTTCCTATTTATAGTAGAGATGGGGTCTTGCTCTTGCTCAGGCTGGTTTCGAACTCCTGACTTTGAGCGATCCACCTGCCTCGACCTCCCAGAGTGCTAGGATTACAGGCATGAGCCACCGCGCCCAGCCTGAAATGTGTTTTAATTCTGGTTTCACTTTTTTTTTTTTTCAACAATTGAGTTGGGGGTTCTTCTGAATAAAATGATTCTTACGAATCCATACTTTATAGACCCTCTACTCTAGTAGAAATGATACATAAAATAAAAAGTAGGAAAATTAGCAAGGCATGGTGGCACACACCTGTAGTCCCAGCTACTCAGGAAGCTGAGGCAAGAGGATTGCTTGAGCCTAGGAGTTCAAGGGTGCAGTGAGCTGTGATTGCACCACTGCGCTCCAGACTGGGTGACAGAGCAAGACCCTGTCTCAAGGAAAAAAAAAAAAAAAATAGAGGTAGAAACTCAAAAATCTTAGCCACATTAAGGAAAGATAAACATGTCTGTGCAACTGACACAGAATCAAAGAGTTCAGTGATGGGTCTTTTTAGACTGCAAAATAATTGCTGGTAGCTGAGAGTTTGGTTCCTGAGTAGTAAAGGGGAGTGAATGCACTTCACAGACACCGTTTAAATGAAGTTTTTAAGAATATCCAGATCATTTTAAAAATATGCCTGAGAATATAAGCATAAAATTCAGAATAGTGGGTATCTCTGAGGAGTGGAGAGAGGACAATGGAATAAAGGAAGAAGTGGCCTTTAACAGTGTATGGAAACTTCTATTATTAATACTTAAAAAAAGTCTAAAACAAGCAGAAAAATTGAGTGTATATGTTGTGGGGGAGAAAAGGTACTCAGGAATTTAGCTTAAGGAAACAATCTGAGATTATGTAAATATTTATTATATGATTTGTGTGGTAGAAAATTAGACACAACTGAATGTCAATAATAGGAGAATAAATGGGGAGGGGAACAGTGAGAAAATACTATATAAATGGCTATATCTACTCTATGGAATATTCTATAGTCATTTAAAAAAATCAATGTTTTTATAGACTACTTAATATTGGAAAACGTTCATGAAATAATGGTCAGTGGAGAAAAAAGCAAGATATAGAATTGTATGTGTAGTATAATCTAAACTTAAACTTTTATTGTGGTAAAGGGCACATAACTTAAAATTAATAATGACAATTTAGTACATTTACAATGTTGTTCAACCATCATAATCTGGATTTTATAAATATATATATACTTGTATAGGAAACATACCAAAAGAAAATACATGAAAGGTGTTTACAGTGATTATTTCCGGGTTGTGGAGCTATCTGCAGTTTTTATTTTTTATACTTTTTAGTAGTTTCCAAATTTTCTGCAGTGAAAATGCCTTGTTTTTCTTTTCCTATAAAATCATTCAAAGCCTTGTTTATGGCAACACAATTTACAATTGCAAAGTTGTGGAAACAACCCAAGTGCCCATCAATACATGAGTGGATTAATAAAATGTGGTATATGAATACCATGGAGTACTATTCAGCTATAAGAAACAATGGTGATATAGCACCTCTTGTATCTTCCTGGATGGAGCTGAAACCCATTCTAGTAAGTGAAGTATCCCAAGAATGGATAGACAGGCATCACATGTACTCACCAGCAAATTGGTTTCACTGATCAACACCTAAATGGACACACAGGAACAACATTTATCGGGTGTGGGGCAGATGGAAGGGGGAGGAGGGGATGGGTATATACATACATAATGAGTGCGATGTGCAACGTCTGGGGGATGGTCAGGCATGAAGCTCTGACTCGAGAGGAGGAGGGAGGGCAAGGGCAATATACGTAACCCTTAACATTTGTACCCCCATAATATGCTGAAATTAAAAAAAAATTAAATTAAAAAAAATCATTCTAAGCTTCAAAATAGTAATAACTGCTTGTTTCTTTCAGTTTTAATCATTTTTTAATGTTGATTTTCTTTTTGTGCTTATTTTGAAATATCATACAAAAGACTAAAGGGCTTGAATAGTTTGTTTTTGTCATGTGTCCAAGAAAATATTCTACTGCATTAGCTTACTAATAGGAAGAAGATTAAGAAATTGAATGAAGTTTGGAATTAAACTTTTTGTTAATGTTTTCAGGTTGTTTCTTGGTTGGTTGCTGGACAATATTCTATAAAGATTACCATTTCATTGAGATATTCAAACTTATGAGTAAATATTTATATTACTATTTTCTGATCATAAAATGCTCTCCATATTCGTTTTATCCTATAATTAACAGTATTTAGGTTATGAAATTGTGGAAGAAATCTTCAAACTGTGTTTGGACTTAAATCTGCTAGAGGCACTATTTCACGGTAGTTTCCTCTTAACTGATGGTGGATACATTCCAAGACCCCCAGTAGATGTCTGAAACCACCAATTGTGCTGACCCCTATATGTACTATTGGTTTTTCCTGTACATCTATGCCTGTGATAAAGTTTAATTTACAAATTAGGCACAGTAAGAGATTAACAACAATAACTAATAATAAAACAAAGCAATTAGAACAATATACTGTAATAAAAGTTATGTGACTGTGATCTCTTTGTCTCTCAAAATATCTTATTGTACTGGACTCACCTATTTTCAGACTGTGGTTGACTATGGGTAACTGTTAACTGTGGAAAACAAAACTAGGGATAAGGGTGGACTACTGTATTTTGTTTATACCCTGCAAAAAGTAAAGCTAGGCCTGGGATCTTTTTCAACTAAAGGAAGTGCCTACAAGATTGTTAAAAGTGTTAACTACTAGCTTAGTGAATTCCTTTAGAAGGTATGTGATTGTGGTCTATAGATAAGTATACTATGTGTACATACTTTGCTGATGATAGTTACATTCCAGGGAAGTTAAACTGGATTTTTTTATCCAGTCTCTCAGGAAGAACTTTGAAGTTATTTATCAATATCTCTGAGGATCTTCCTTTTTCAGGGCCTGTATAAATTAAAAGTTAAACAAGACCTTTCCCTGCCTATCTAGTCTCTTAAGAGTACTCTTTGTTTATAGACTCCTATAAATATGTAATATAATGTTACCATATATAATTAATGTAAATTATCTTATCAGCACAGCATTTTGAAAATTCAGAATATTTGCCATATAGCATTCTTTTCTACCCAAATTTCTCTAATACCATTCAGACCTGTAACTTATTTTTCTCTCAACCCAGGTTTAAAAATTCAAAATAACTGGCACATATATGCAGTTAACAAGAAGTGGTCATTTATATTATTATAAGTTCTGTCCTTCTGTCTGAGCAAACTAGAATTTTCCTGTTTCCTGTGCAATTTTGAGCTTTTTTTAAAAACTCAACCCCAACGGCAGAAAGTACAGAAGGGGTGCTAAGCCAATAATAATTAAAAATATTAATATCATTTGCTTTCTGTCAGGCAAGTAAAAGACTAGTGGGGGTATACTATTCATATCCTTACTTTGCAGTTAGGAAAACTGGGGCATGGAGGGGTGAAGTAAATTGCCACACAGCTGTTAGATGGTAGAGCCAGAATTGAGACACAGGTCTGACTCCAGTCAACTTTATATCATAACTCAACAACCCATCCAGCTACCTGTTGCTATGTGATCAGTAATCTGTCTTACTTTTAGCCACCCAAAGCTATCCTCTCTTGGAGGTATACCTTACCCCTTACCCCTTGATACCAAGGCCACTGTATTCTCTAGAGAGATAACATTGTCACAAAAGATGTAGGGTGCCAGGCGCGGTGGCTCAGGTCTGCAGTCTTAGCACTCTGGGAGGCCAAGGCAGGAGGATCACTTGAGGTCAGAAGTTCAAGACCAACCTGAGCAAGAGTGAGACACTGTTTCTACTAAAAATAGACAAATTAGCTGAGTGTGGTAGCACATGTTGTAGTACCAGCTACTCAGGAGGCTGAGGCAGGAGGATCCCTTGAGCCCAGGAGTTTGAGGTTGCTGTGAGCTATAATGATGCCATTGCACTATAACCAGGGTGACAGGGCGAGACTCCATCGCAAAAAAAAGTATAGGGCAAAGATAGTAGATTCTGGATCCTGATATTACTACTAGACTGAAATCCCACCTTTGATACTAATTGGCCAGATCACTACACCATCATGATCCTCAGATTTCTCATTCATAAAATGGGTGTAATAACATAGACTTTTAAGAATTGTTCTTAAGATCAAAGATAATATATATTATGTATATAAATGTCTATATAATTGCAGTCCCCAAACCCTGGGCTGTGGACCAGTACTGGTCTGTCGCCTGTTAGGACCCAGGACACACAGTAGAAGGTAAGCAGCATGTGAGTGAGCAAAGCTTCATCTGTATTTACAGCCTCTCCCCATCACTGCATAAGCTCCAGCTCCTATC
>CAUYRT010077176.1:0-12465 GCA_963574885.1 Lepilemur ruficaudatus
GGCTCTTTTAAATAGGGCTATCAGAGCTGAAACCCATTCTACTAAGTGAAGTATCCCAAGAATGGATAAACAAGCACCACATGTACTCACCAGCAAATTGGTTTCACTGATCAACACCTAAGTGGACATATAGGAATAACATTTATCGGGTGTTGGGCAGATGGGAGGGGGAGGAGGGGATGGTATATACATACATAATGAGTGCGATGCGCACCATTTGGGGGATGGACATGCTTGAAACTCTGACTCTAGGGGGGGAGGGGGGAAAGGCAACACATGTAACCTAAACATTTGTACCCCCATAATATGCTGAAATAAAAAAATAAATAAAATACATGAAAATTAAAAAAATTTAATAGAGGTATCAGAGAAGGACTCTATATTAATATAACATTGGGGTTGGAATCTGAAGGATTCAGCCTTGAGAAACACAAAGGAGACAGTGCATCTATTGTATGAGGTAGGACTGCCCAGATGAGAGAGAGACAGATGATGGAGGTGGTCAGTACACCTTCATTCCCTGTCTGCCTGAGTGAGTATAAACAAGTAGGTTGAGGGGAGGGGGTCTTTATTTTTTGACTTGGCAAGTTAAAAGACAGAAGAAGAGGTGCTTTCCAGTCTTTTCAAGCTTTTGCCTTTAAATTTCCACTGGATACTGCAATCTGCAGTCTGTTTAAAAGTCACCATTGGGGATTAATGAACTCCACTGGCCTTTGGAAAGTTCACTGGGAATCTGCAATTGCCAATGATAAATAAGCCAGAAATTCCCCATGATATTTAAATAGATACATCTCATGACATATTTTTCCAAGTCTTTTAAAAGCCTTAAGCAGAGACTCAGAAGCATGGCTTCAGAATGAATTAACATCAGGAAAAAGAAGAAATTATTCCTTTGTTTTGATTCATGCTAAAGGGCTTGATTTCACAGTATAGCAAAAATGTCCTGATTTTTAAAGTAGTACCAAATTCAAATATATTCTCTACTGTCTGTATAAATGTACAAAAATATCATAAAATTCAAATATTTCAGTTTATTTTTTACGTCCTCAGATCTTTTTTGTATGCAGAGGCAGGGCAGTTCCATTTTGATGAAGAAAACTCACTGTAATGGAGATAAAATTATAAATTGTTTCACAGACAAAGGCATGGACTTCAAAATAGTATAAATAACCAATACCATGCTGCAAAGTATGCTTAACTGAATTGGATTAGATGTCTATGACAGTGGATAGTGTTTGGAGGTGGGTGGGAATGGAGTTCTATTTGTGGTAGTGAAATGCATTCACATAAATCTATCTTCCTTGTCTCTGACCTTTGGGAAGAACTTCTACTCCTCTGAGCTTTAGACTTGGGAGGTTGTTTTCTTTAATAAAGTTATTTTCCAAACGTGCTGGGAGATAAAAATTACCTGGGGTAATCCTTAAATTTTACATTCTGTAGTTCTTCCTAAGACTGCAGACTTTCTAGGGGAGGGTCTGGGAAAATTATGTATTTAAGGCCTCAAATAAATTTACCCTCAGAAAAACTGGGAACTCCTAGTCCTCACATCAATATTTACAAATTTTTTTAAAAATCCCTGAAAATTCCAAAGTTCACCAGTTTGAGAAACATTGACTTAAGAAACTAAAGGCTTCAAATAATGATAGAAATTCAAGAAACAGCATTAATTTTTGAATATAAAATTATCTTTTAATATAAGACAATGGGAATCCCAGAGAATCTCTCCTTCTTCATGGTGAATTCCTATCTTTATGGAGTTTCCTCATGAAGGTAAGGGCATATTCCAGCTCTAATATTTGCTGTTGTTGTTGTTACTAATTTGTAGAGCCCATTATACCTATGTCTGTCTTAAATGAATTCCATAGTAAGCCTTGGGCTTTATGCAAATCTATTACTGTAATGTGTTACTATCTTGAGTTCTTAAAGCAGCAGTGATCCTAACTTCATTTATTCTTCTAGTATTCAATATATTATCTAATTTGGTAAGTGTAAAGTGTTATGTTAGATATTTTAAAATAAATTTACAATACTAAAATAAAAACTAAAGACATATTTTTAAAACGTCTTCAACATACTAATTATCACTGAAAAAGAATTTTGCCATTAAAAGTTTCAGAATTATAATAGTTTTAAGAGGTCAGGTGTGGTGGCTCATACCTGTAATCCTAGCACTTTGGGAGAGTGAAGCAGGAGGATTGAGAGTTTGAGGTCAAGAGTTTGAGACCAGCCTGAGCAACAGCTCATATGTTTTCTATTACTAAAAATAGAAAAAACTAGCTGGGTATGGTTGTGCATACCTATAGTCCCAGCTACTTGGGAGCTGAGGAAGGAGGATCTCTTGAGCTCAGGAGTTTGAGGTTGCAGTGAGCTATGATGATGCCACTACACTCTAGCTGGGGTGACAGAGGGACTCTCTGTCTCAAAAGGAAAAAAAAAATAATTAGTTTTAAGGCTTACCTTTAAAATAAAAAAGTAAAATTGAAAGATTCTCAGAGAATTTCTAAACCCCTGGGAAAATATGGTACTATCCTCAGTATGAGAAACTCAATTTGACTCCATAGCCAAATCATGACAGTAGATTTATAGTTGCATCATTATTTTCTAACTTTTTCTTATCCAATATATTAATTTCCCATTCTAAAGGCACCTGAGCTATCCTAATGAACACAGATTTAACATTTTGAAATACATAATATATGTAAGTTTTAAAGATAGTTAAGTCTAGCTCCAAATGCATTATCACTTGAGTTTGATAAAGAATTTCAATTAACTGATTTTATTTTCTATATTCCTCTTTAAGGGAAAGAACCAAATCACCTGAAAATGAGTATGTGTAGAGAATGTGTGTGGGAGGTAAAACAACGTCTGGAGTGCATGTTGCAGTTAGAAATTCAAAAGCTCAATCTCTTTTAATTTCTGTACTCAAAAGGAAGGATAATTATTTGTGTTCGAAATGAAGATTCTTAGGTTTCTTTTAGTTATCAAAGAAAGCACCACATAGAATTTAGTTGATTGCTCTGATCCCAGATGTTGCTAAAAGATTTTCAAGGATTGTTGCAATACTTCCTTGTAGTGTTTAATTTTTCTGTTCATGGGTTTCATACAGTGTAAATCCAGCTACTACTTTTTTCTCCTACTTTTCTTTGTGTTTTCTTCTTTTTCCCCACTTTACAGTGTATTTTTCTTGTGGAGAGCACTGGTGTTTTTTATATCAAGTATTTATTTTTCTGCAAGTGTTTTTGACCTCAGAAAATCTAGAATATGGAGGAAAATTGAAACTTTTATAAAAAGTTTACAAAAAGATTATAAAATGAGATTTTATGACAGCTATTTGGTATCCATTTGCATGGAATATTGTTTTCCATATCTTTACCTTGTATGGAACCAGAGAAGATACCATATAGTAAAAGCAATCTGAAGCAAAAACAACAAAGTGGGAGGCATCAATTTACAAGATGTCAAGCTATACTACAAGGCTATAGTAACTAAAATAGCATGTGAATGGCACAAAAACAGAGACATAGACCAAGGGAACAGAACTGAGAACACAGATATAAAACCATCCTCATATAGCCATCCAATCTTTGACAAAGCAGACAAAACATACACTGGGGAAAAGAATTCTTATTCAATAAATGGTGCTTGGAAAATTGGATAGCCACATGTAGAAGACTAAAACAAGATCTGCATCTCTCACAAAAATCAGCTCACAGACTTAAAACTAAGGCGTGAATCTATAAGAATTCTAGAAGAATATGTTGGAATAACTCTTACAGACATTGGTCTAGGCAAAAAATTTATGAAAAAGACACCCAAAAGCAATCATAGCAATAACAAAAATAAGTAAATGGGACCTGACCAAATTAAAAAGCTTCTACACAGCCAAGGAAACTATCATGAGAGCAAACAGACAACCTACAGAAAGGGAGAAAAATATTTGCATGCTACACATCCAATAAAGGGCTAATAACTAAAATCTATATAAAACTCAGGAAAATCAGCAAGAAAAAATCAAACAACCCCATTAAAAAGTTGGCAAAGCACATGAACAGAAACTTTTTAAAAGAAGACAGAATAATGGTCAACAAACATATGAAAAAATGCTCAGCATCTTTAATCACTAGGGAAATGCAAATCAAAATCACAATGAGATATCACATAACTCCAGTGAGAATGGCTTTTATCAAAAAGTAGCAAAACAATAAATGTTGGCGTGGATGCGGAGAGGTAGGAACACTTATACACTGCTGGTGGCACTGCAAACTAGTAAAACCTTTGTGGAATGTAAGATGGAGATACCTCAAAGAGCTACAAGTAGAACTACCATTTGATCCAGCGATCCATTACTGGGCATCTACCCAAAGGAAAAGAAGACATTCTATAAAAAAGATATCTGTATTTGAATGTTTATAGCTGCACAATTCACAATTGCAAAGATGTGGCAATAACCCAAGTGCCCATTAATACATGAGTGGATTAATAAAATGTGGTATATGTATATCATGGAGTTCTACTCAGCCACAGAAAACAATGGTGATCTAGCACCTCTTGTATTATCCTGGGTAGGGCTGGAGCCCATTCTACTAAGTGAAGTATCACAAGAATGAAAAATCAAGCACCACATGTACTCACCATCAAATTCGTATTAACTGATCAACACTTATGTGCACATATACTAGTAACATTTCTTGGGTCAACACCCAAGGTAGGTAGGCAGGTAGGCAGGGGGAGGAGGGGATAGGTATATATACACGTGATGGGTGCAGTGAGCACCGTCTGGGGGATGGACATGCTTGAATGTCTGACTCAGGCCAGGCAAAGGCCATATATGTAACCTAAACATTTGTACCCCCGTAATATGCTGAAACAAAAAATTAAAAAAAAATGAGATTTTAGGCCATTATATGAAATTGAATTATGTATTAACTAGTAGTACTTCTAAACAAGGCTATGATAAATAATATTTTGCTTTCAATTTTCATCCATGATATAAAAAGATGAATTGTTGTAGGCTGTGTAGTATGTATTTTACAGCACACTCCTTATCTTAAATCTGTTACTTTAAAAAATTACATAAATATATATATAAATAAATGTAAGCTTTAGATCCTTCAATAAGAAAGAGGTGTATACTTTCTCCCTTTTTGACAATCTCTATCACAGAAATAGGCCAAGATGTCACCACATTCAGTTCATGGAAGATATGTTTTATTTTGAAAGTGCTACTCTAGTTTTGTTGTATAAAATAAAAATAATTTTTCTTCTCTACCTCTCTGAGAATAAAAAAAATAAAATAAAAAATAAAAAATATAATTTGGATTTAATTTGTCTAGTACTTTAGAATAAGCCATCAACTGTTTAAACTATTTGGAAAAGTCACTAATCTTTGTTATCCCTAAAAATCTTTGTATCCTATTAAGAACTAAAATATAGTTTGTCAATCTTTTTATTATTACTATTGTTTTTTAAATTGCAAATTACGGTCACAAATATCTGGAAATGGCTGAGATAAATGGAAAATGGTAGCTAGTCATATGGTATTATTTTTCACAGGATTAAATTAAGAAATCGCATGATATTAGGTGCCATAAGTTTTACACAAAAAAGAACCCTAAAACATATTTTAAACAATAGTTCCTCAGTGATTATCAAAAGAATAATAAATTTTTAAAATGAAAGTAATAATTTTATAATGATAATGTTTTTCTTTTTTAAATACAAGTGAAATTTAACAAACTCAGCTAAATCACCATTCTGTAAATAACTTATTCCTTATGAGAGAGACTTCATTAACCATATAAATCATTACTTATTTAATTCTTGCTTAGCTAATCTGGCTAAAAATTCTCATGGAGCAATATTGCAAATGTCTTTTTTTCATGGAAATTTCTTTGTTATTATTTGGTAGTTTGACACATTGAAAAAAATTCAAAGTAACACTTTTCATGCTACCCACTGAGCACTCTATGTTGGATTTATGAAAACATGACAAGATTTCCATATTTTACCTTTTTCTTTTGGATGTTAGCTTTGGATTATTTACTTAGTGGCAAAGAATCCAAAATCATAGGTAATTTAAAACAAAGGAACATTTGGTTTTTGAATTTGTATCCTCATTTTGTGAGGTTAGTTTCTAAATCAGATCAGAAAATGCCATTTTTATAAAGTAATAGGGCCAATACTCTGGAGATTTGACTTAAAAATGGGAGGAAAACTATGCAGCTTCTTATTTTTAAAACTTTTTTTATTATATAAAATTTGGAGGATACAAAAGAAAGAAACAAGAGGAATAAAAAGGCACTGTAAATTCTACCATTCAAAGGCAGTGTCTTTTTATCTTCAGTGTACTTCTTCCTAGTGTTTTACCTAAGTTTATCTGTAGCAATTTTCAAAGTTATGTATAAATAATATCAAACTCTACACTTTTTTTTAGCCCAGTACACATAATATTTTCTTACATTGTTATAGATTTCTCACAAATATAATTCTAAATCTCTGGAAAATATTTCATTGGGTTGATATTCCATAATTCATTTCATCATTCATCTATGGTTGGACAATTAAAGAACCCATAATATTTCTTTATTTTTAATATGGCTTTGCTGTTTCTATCACTGACTGGTCTCTATGACTCTATATGCTATCCATGAGAGTACTTAGGAAAATAGAGCTAACAATAAATTTGAAAGTAAGATTTTGCTTAAGTGAAACCAAGTGCAGTTATCCAGAGATGGTAATGAAAATTGGCAAAACTTTTATTGTAGTGCGTAGACTATATGATGTAGAGAGATAATATTAGATATAATTGATTTATTACTTTAAAGATTGATATTTATCCACAGCCAATCTCAAAATCATCATATCCAAAATTATATATAAAGCATTGTAACCTTAACTAAATGGCAAAAATTATATGAAAATAGATTTCTTAATTTGAATTATATGTGATATTATTTTTTCTAACTGCCTAAGGTTGAATATTGTCATGTTGGGTACAAAACAAAATCCAGGAAAAGAGAATATTGGGAACCAATTTTGCACCTCACAGACTCTGTAATCTATCCACAAAAGGACCAGTCTGGGACACAATGTCGATGAAAGGTAGACTGATGAATTGCATTTTCTTTTGTGTCTGTGGCACTGAATCCAAGCAAGGTTACACTGTTATGTGTAGAAATAATAGATGGAAATGGAGAAAGTGTTATTGATCCTTTCATCAATAAATCATGTGTAAACAATGCAAGCTCCTTGAACTGAGAGGATAAAATATCTCATTTCCTGCTTACCTCTTCAAGTGGAAGAGGACCATTCACTAAATATGTACAAGAGAAGTTTCAATTCAAAGTTGCTTCCAACGGCTTTTTCTGAGTAAATTTTATCTAAAATTTTACTTTTAATGGAAAAAAGCCTTTAATGTAACTCTTCCTTGTAATTTCTCTTTCCTCCTCCTTCTCTTTTTCTTCAATCCTTTTCTCTTCTTCCTCCTTCTCTTCCTCATTCACCTCCTCCTTCTTTATTGAACATGTTTTTTTTTTTTTGAGAGAGAGAATACATTGAGAGCTTCTTAAGAATAAAATCCAAGTCCTAAAATGCAAAAATAAATAAATAAATAAAATATAATCTTTCCTGCACTGTTTTCCCTGACAATGCAGATTGAATACATCTAAGGCTGTGTTCCCTAACCCTGGGCCCGTGGACCAGTACTGGTCAGGTCTGTGGCCTCTTAGGAACCCAGCTGCACAGCAGGAGGTGAGCAGCAGGTGAGCAAGCAAATCTTCATCTGTATTTACTGCCACTCCCCATCGCAGGCATCACTGCATAAGCTCCACCTCCTGTCAGATCAGCGATGCATTAGAGTCCCATAGGAGCACAAACCCTATTGTAAACTGGGCACGAGAGGGATCTAGCTTGTGAGCTCCTTATGAGAATCTAATGCTGATGATCTGAGGTGGAGCTGAGGCTGTGATGCCCGCACTGGGGAGCAGCTGCAAATACAGATTATATATTAGCAGAGAGGGTTGACTGCACGGTAAATGTAAGGTGCTTGAATCATCCTGAAACCATTCCTCCCGACCCCTGTCAGTGGAAAAATTGTTATCCCTAGTGCCAAAAGAGTTGGGGTCTGCCAATCTAAAGCATGTCCTAATGGACAGCAGACCTCTGTCAGCACTGGGCATCAGGTGGTATTGAGATTTGCTAGACTTGGCCAGTAGACAGAACTGCCATGGCAGTTGAGAGATCTAGGAAAGATTTCAGCAGAAGTAAATAAGCAGATGGGTGGGCATTGCAGGTTGTTGAAGAGAATCAGCCTGTTTAGTACATGCAGCAGGTAATTCATAGGGTGCGACATGCTAGCAAGGCATGGAGTAAAAGAATTTAAGAAAGGTAGAAGGAACCAAATCACAAGGACTGGCATTCATGCATAAGACTCCCGTACACAGAAAGAGTAAGGAACAAGGCAAGCCCAAGTTTAGATGAAAACACACTTATGGATATATTTATTGCCTAGTATTCTACTGTTAATTGTACTATAATTGCATAATGTTTCACTGCCTGTTAGAATTTCCAGATTTTTAATATGTCATTATTTATGTCCAATTAACTGTGCTATCATTGATTGGGACTTTGATATAATTAAAATGAGAATCTAATTAGAAACAGATGTGTCCACATTGACTTAGTAAAATATCTTAGTGTAAATGTCAGGAACAAGTCACAGTTTAGGATATATCTGTATCCCTCGGTAACAAAGTAATAACAAAAAAGTGAGTCAAGAAGACAGCAAGCTTCAAATGGTTTCTTTTATATCACTGTCAATTAATTTGAAAATATGATTCTATCTACAAGTGGAAATAAGTTAAACATCAGAGAGTGATTAGACTCCATCTAGTTATGCTTCTTTTGGTCATACAAGAATGAGTTGTGAAAGGTATGATACCTGAATGATGTAGTGAATATTTATTTTAGTACCAGTCTAATGTGCAATTATAAACAAATTATGCACCCAAGACAAGTTGTCTTTTTGAAAAGATAAAAATAGCAACCAATCAACCAAGTCCTAACTCATCAATGTCAAGAGTATCATACCCCTTATCAAAGTGAGTCATTTCCAAACGAAGATGAAGATTGGTAATCTTTTACACGTGTTTAGCTAACCCTGAAAAATCTTGGTTACTTTGACAACTTTCTTTTATTAAATTATATACTGACTGTAAGGAGAAATCTAAATGCCCTTGGGGGAATTGGGGTTAGAATGTGGATGGCTGTAATGGGATGGATCTTTCTTACCATCACAATTGACTTATGTCCTTATTTTTAGAATAGAAATTAGGATAGAAATGAAATGTTACTAATATTCAGATTAAGGATTTTATTATGATAGCACTTAGTCTTTTGTGACAATTTTCCCCCTGAAGAATATTCTTTCCCCCTCCCTGTTTTCAAAATAAAAGAATATCCCTGTTAATGTTCAAAAGCCAATATTTTTAATAGAAGAAAATAAAAATTATCATCATCCATTGAAAAGAACAACATTTTATATCTGTACAGCTTGTGTTTTATGTCTGCATTGAACAAAGAACAGATCAAGCAAGACTCTTTCTTGTGGTAAATTATATAAATGAATATAAATCATCTTTTGATAGATAGCACATCTACATATTAAAATATTTTGTGCTAGCTTTAAAAAATTTGTTGGGTGTAGAATTCTCAATTACACATCTACTCAGTTGACTTTATTAATTACGTTCTTTCAATTCTCTCTCTGATCAGTAATTATTTGACTTCCTAATCTGTCCATTTATAAGATAATATATTTATTTCTCCAATTATATTTGTAAATTCTATCAATTTCTTATAATTTTGTCATTGTTACTTTACACATTTTGAGGCAATGCTTTTATGTGTTTACATGTAAATGATTATTATCTCTTCCTAGTGTTCTTTCATTATTTTCATATATGAATTTTCTTTTTATTAATAATTGTTGCTTATAATTCCAATTTTTTATGTTATTATTGGTTACTGTTTATTACATTCCTGAAGAGTCCTGATTAATCTCTTCAATGTTAAACTTCCCAGGTCATTTTCAAGGTGTGTGTTTTGGAGCCAGCATCTAGCTAGATTTTGTTTGCTTACTGTGTTTACTGATTTGTTAAAAAAAAATGTCATTTTATTTTATGTTTTCACTTTATTCTTTCTTTCCTGGAATTACTGTTAGATGTATGCTGGAGCCTCCTAAGCTATTGTGTTAGATCTGCTTTTTCAAGTTTCTCTTTTATCTCTTCAGCCTATGTTTCAGATGTTTTCTACATCATATTCAAATTTACTCATTTTTTCTTCACAATACTTCAGATTGGAGTTTATCTCATATTTAAGTTTTCTAGTTTGTTCTTTAAATCCACCCATTCTTGCATCATTTCTTAAAGGTTTACTTTATAATTTCTTGTTCTGTTTTAACAAATGCCATCTCTTCCTTTCACTCTGTAAGGATGCTAAACATACTTATTTTAAAGACATTTTTAGATTGCCACATTTTCACTTTATCTGGGGAGAATTTATCAGCTGTTTCTTAATGTTGTAAGTTATCTGCACATTCATTATTTATAGTCTTGTATTGACTAAGAATTTTTATTTTTGTCTCACCTGCCTTTACCCCCTTCTCATTGGCAGTTTTGCAATTGCTTCTACCCAAACACTTCTAAACTCCCAGATCAGAACTAAGTCCTGTACTTGTAACTCAGGGCTTCTGTTCCTCAGAGACACTGACAACACAGAAAGTCCAGTTGCTCAGCGAGTTCACAGTATGGCCCACGTCCTGGCCTTTACGCCATGTTGGCTTGCTGCTACTTTCCTTGTTCAAGGCGGAGTGTGGGTTCAGACTGGGAGACCTGCCCAGGCTTTGAGTATGATGAGATTTGTCTTATTGTCCACTCTGGCATCAATCAGTTCTCCATGGATAGGTTCTCTTCCAGAGTTGGAAATTCCCAGCTGATTTTGTAAACACCAAGCCTGGCTGGCCTATGTTTATAGTTCTGCTATGGCACTGTGTTTTGATTTTATTCCTGTGCTACAGAAATGGTCATTTTACTCTATTTCTCAGCTATTTCATTTCATTTTTTTTTTTTTTTACATTTTTATTTTCCATTTCTTTGTGTTAGAAGAAACAAGCCTCAAAACATAGGGCCAATGCACTATATTGTCTATAGCGGCACTGTCTGAGACAGAGGCCATTAGCTCATGTGGCAATTTAAATTAAAATTAGTCAAAATTGAATAAAATTGAAAATTTCAGTTCCTTAGTCACATTAGCCACACTTCAAGTTCTCAATAGCCACATGAGTCTTTAGCTACCATTGTGGAGAATGCAGACATATAATAACATTTTCATCATCATAGAAAGTTCTCCTGGGTAGTATGAAGCTAAATATTGAAAAGATAAAAAAGAGGGTGCAGATATTTAACCTTTTGTGAGGATGTTGGAACCTTTTGTGAGGATGTGCGTTGGACTCTCTCGCCATGTCTTCTCACAAGACTTTCAGAATTAAGCGGTTTCTGGCCAAGAAACAAAAGCAAAACTGTCCCATTCCCCAATGGATTTGTACGAAAACTGGCAATAAAATCAGGTACAATTCCAAGACGAGACATTTGAGAAGAATCAAGCTGGGTCTATAAGGAATTGCACATGATATAATGGCACACATGTTTATGCTGTATCAAGGTCACTCTCACCTTACCATATCAAGCTGGAAATCTCACTATTATCTGGACGGACACATTTCATTGGGAAAAGTGATTTTTCTCTTTGTTTATATGATCTGCACTAATAAGTTGGTTCAGTAATAAATATGTGAGACATTTTGTTTTGTTTTTTTTTAAAAAGATAAACGATATCAAATTGATACATATAGTAAGACATACATAGACTATGTAATAATTGGATTCTAAGTCTATATGCTTTTTTTCAACACTATGTCTGTAGTAGCCTACTAGGAATTTTCTCCTGAAGTATAATCTTGTAATTTTACAGCCAGAAGAACTATGTGCAAGTTCCAGCCTTTCCCCTCACTAAAAACTTAATCTCTGACGAGTCACCGAACTTCTCTGAACTTCCATTGTCTCATTGGAAAATTATTATAAAATTTGTTTTGCCAACTTTGTGTGATCTTTGAAAGTATAGTATGTTCTATTACAGTGGTTTTCAGGATTAATTAAAAGGTAACCTTTTTGTACTTAAAATTTTACATTTTAAAAAATCTTACTCTCCGGCTGGACGCGGTAGCTCACACCTGTAATCCTAGCACTCTGGGAGGCCAAGGTGGGCGGATCGTTTGAGCTCAGGAGTTCGAGACCAGCCTGAGCAAGAGCGAGACCCCGTCTCTCCAAAAATAGAAAAAATTAGCCAGGCATGATGGCACATGCCTATAGTCCCAGCTACTCGAGAGGTTGAGGCAGAAGGATTGCTTGA
>CAUYRT010077178.1:0-24405 GCA_963574885.1 Lepilemur ruficaudatus
ACATGCCTGTAGTCCCAGCTACTCGGGAGGCTGAGGCAGAAGGATCGCTTGAGCCCAGGAGTTTGAGGTTGCTGTGAGCCAGGCTGATGCTACGGCACTCTAGCCCAGGCAACACAGTGAGACTCTGTCTCAAAAAAAAAAGAAAAAGAAAAAGAAAAAGAAAAAGAAAAAAATATATACAAATTTAAACTAAAATTGTGCCAAATCTGGCAAAGTTTAGATAAACTCAAGACTTCTAGGGGAAAAAAATTCATGGAATGGGTGTGTTTTGATACTTTAGATACTGCTTTATTAACTTTGTGAATGTCAGGTATGGCCCCTTTCATACAGTAGCTATTTTAAATGTGTAGGTTATAAATATTTGGTCTGATGAGTAAAGATGGGAGACTTAGGAGTGGAAAATTATACCCTATAACTCATGGTGGCCAAAGGCACATTGATCATCTATTTATCTGAGTCAGAATTTTTACTCGCAAAATTTTTGTTTTTCACCCTGGGAGGTTTGGGTTTACTTATTTGTGTAGTAGTAAAATATCTTACATATTAAGCATCTAGGGTGGTATCCACTGAATACATAAAAAACATAATGAAGTCCTTTAGGCTTTTTATACAAGAAGTCAATTATCAGTGGGATAGATGGGAGAAGGAAAGGAAAAGGTGCTTAGATATGCCCCTAAAATAAAGTATTGGGCCTTGATTGAGTGCTAATATGTTTTTCAGCATACAGCAAAACACTTTTTTAAAGATGTAAGTTATGTGGCTACTCTGCATTGACTTGGCTCAGTTTGATTTACCAGTTTGTCAATGCTGCACTGGGTAGATTTGAGCAGATAAAAGGTAAACCAGAAAATAACGATATGCTTGCCTTGTCTTATGGAATGAGAGCAACAGGACCGAGCCATGCCAAAACCATGCCTCTTTCTCTAGACTCATTATAAGTTGTGAAGTGGCGTGATGCAATGTGAATGTTGGGACAAGTGTCCCTTTTGTTGTTCTCAAGGGGGTTATGTCCTGGATTTGTTCCTTTGCAAACTCTGCAGTTTACATAGCTGGAGAGACTCAACGCCTTGGCAGGGGCACAGGTTTTCTCCATGAGTTTACCTTCTGAGAATGGCAGGCAGTCAGTGTATGTATGAACTGTGTTCTTTTTGCCTGTGGTTAATCATTTTGTCACTTATTTCTTTTAATGACTTGAGAAAATAATATTTTATATGACTGCTAGCCTTTCTGAAAGAGAAAACAAGAAAAGAGCTCTTCTGGATTGCACCTGGCCTCCTCGGTCTTCCCTTTAACACACTGTTCTCCTTTCAAGAATGTGCAAGTGCTGATTTGCTTACATTTTTAACTATTTGAGCATTTGCTCCTGAAAATACTAGGTGAGGAGTGATATCACAAATCTTCCTGAAGATTGCAAAACAGGTCAAGAGAGCATACATGTTCTCCAGGCTTCTTCCGGGTTGTCTTCTCCGAGACACATTGCTATTGCACCACCAGTACTTTGGTCAGTAGCAGAATTAAAGTCACCTTGTGGAGAAGTTGAGGAAGTCATTAAGTATCAGTACAGATTACTGTAGTGACAATGAGAGATTTATTTGTTTTAGAAGCTACCTTGTGAGCCACTTTAATGACATATTTCAGAGTTAAGAAATTCTTAATCTGGTTGGTACTTCTTCAGAATATCTAGTTGATAAATTCAATAGCCAATAAAGCCTGGGCAAAATAAGTGTACTTTGTAAATATTCTAAGACATTTCTTCTGAATTTCTATTATATCTATAGTCCCAACCTCACAGTTTAAAACTTGGTGATTTTCTCTATGTAGTTCATTTTGAGAAAATATGTTTCAATAATATTAAAAACTTTCAATGCCTTAGCCATCTTTGATTTCACCACAAGGTTTAAAACTTCTCGACTCAGTGTTCTGAAATACCTGAATTTCAGGCAGGGATTGACTTCCAACTTTCCTAAACATTTTTGTGAACCTGAAGGAGAACAAATCCTTGAATACCTATAATAACCATTCTTTGGACTAAAGCCAATCCACTTTTTTCCTGTAAAATACACCCTGAGAATCTTATTTTACTCAGAGTAATAATTATCTGGATGTTCAGTACTCAGCAATTAGAAGCAGGATGAAGGATGCTAGAAAAAAGGGGATTATTTTTTGGAGCAGACAAAATGAGAATAGTGAGAAATAATAACTGTTGACCTAAAAGATGTCTTCTGGGCCCTGCAGTAAAGGATTCTAGTAGTTTTAAGCACCAAAACTGTTCCTAAGATTTTTGATGTACTGTGATACAGTATATTTTATTTTCATAATAATGATCTTAAATTGACAAAAAAAGAAAATTTATATATTTTTTTATTTATATATATAAATTTTCTTTTTTTGTAAATTCATTTTGTATACACACACACACACACACACACACACACATTTTTTGTTTTTGAGACACAGTGTCGCTTTGTTGCCCAGGCTAGAGTGCAGTGGTACCATCATAGCTCACTGCAAGCTCAAACTCCTGGGCTCACACAATCCTCCTGCCTCATCCTCCCAAGTAGCTGGGACTACAGGCCCACATGACCATGCCTGGCTAATTTTTTTAATTTTTAGTTTTGTGGAGATGGGGTCTTGCTATGTTGCCCAGGCTGGTCTTGAACTCCTGACCTCAAGTGACCCTCCTGTCTTGGCCTCCCAAAATGCTAAGATTACAGGCATAAGCCACCATACCTGGGCAGAATATAGTATATTTTAGACAAAATTCAAAATAAAAACATTTTAATACTTGGGAGAGTAAATTTCATTTATTTGGAAAATTATCCTATGTGAAATAACTTATGATGGCATTAATAAATAAACTACTGATTAATCAATTGGTTTAAAATAATATGAAATGCATATTTCTTAAATTGTTTCTCTGCTCAGATATGTAAGTTGGCTTCTGTTTATCTTGTGTATAAAATCTAGCTTACCATTTCCTGAGTTTGCTATAATGGTAACCCAATAAGATGTCTACTGGGTTCACACCTGTTCTCCCAGTGGCTGTATTTTTATGCTCCCTCTTTAATGTGTGCTTTTAATGGGGTTTTTCTCATTTTCCTAGCCTAGACACAGTGATTGATCCAAGAGATGGCATGTGGCTAAGAACAGTCCAATCAGAATCTTTCCCTAGGATTTTTTTCAAATAGGACCAAAGGATGAGCTTTTTACTGTCTCATTGTAAAAGATGTGAGGATGCAAGCCTGTAATCCCTTTCATTATATTCACTAGCAGTCAAAGAAACTGGGGCCCTTAGTTTGCTTCGATAAGCCAATAAATTCCCTAAGCTACTTCAGTTTGTGATTCCATTTCTTGCAACCAAGAATCCTAGTTAACCCATTTCTTAAATGTCAGGCACTTTACATTATTTCTTATATTTATAACCTTGGGTTGTGGATGTCATTGTGCCTATTCTGTGGTTGAGGAATGTGAGCTTCAAGGAGTAAGTACGTTGCTCAAGGTCATAGTACATTCACATTGTTGTGCAACC
Source organism: Lepilemur ruficaudatus (assembly GCA_963574885.1). Classification (NCBI taxonomy): domain Eukaryota; kingdom Metazoa; phylum Chordata; class Mammalia; order Primates; family Lepilemuridae; genus Lepilemur; species Lepilemur ruficaudatus. Next base: position 3,530 of record CAUYRT010077178.1, read on the forward strand.
ATCACCACTATCTATTTCCAGGATGTTTTCCTCATCTGAAACAAAAATTCTGTACTCATTAAACAATAACTCTCCATTCCCTTTCTCCTGAGCCACTGATAACCATAATTCTACTATCTGTCTCTAAGAATGTAAGTACTCTAGGTACTTCATATAAGTGGAAATATACAAGTTATTCAGTCATTAAATATGAAATATCTGATTTTGAATCAAGAGTGGTCTGTTGACCAGTCTTGGCCTCTTAATCACAAGTATCCTCATCATTTCATCCAATTGGTTGTAGTAGACATCTGCTGTAATTGATTGACCAGGTTTCATGAAACTATAGTGGATAATACCAGTACTAGGCCACGAAACAGATGCCATTAGCTTTTTTAGATAAATATTTAGTTTTTGACTGTGTTTTAGCACTTCGTCTTTATCCAACCATTGTGCTGAATGCTTGTAATGGTCAAAAAGAATTCATTTTTGAGGACCCTGGTACTTTGAGATGGGAGTCTGCCAACCTCCTCATTTGCCAGCAAATTAATAAACTCTTTCCTTCTCCTCAAATCATTTGTCCTCATTCTTCTGATGCAGCCTCAGGGACAAGTGCTGAACTTTTGGTAACAGAATTTGGCATCCCTGGGTGGACCCATTGGCACCCTGGTGGAATGGCAGCCCGTGAAGAGGTAGGGAGCAGCCCTGAGTCAAAGCCATGGGTCTTTGTGGGTAGAGGCAACTTCTTTTTGAAGTGAGAGAGCAACAGATGGCCCCAACAGCTGCCAGAGCCTGTTTTAGCTCTGGGGAGCTCCCATCTCTGTCTCCCTGAGGTAGACACAGCTCCCTGCAATCTAAATTGAGTTGAGAAGAAGGAAATAGATTTGAGAAGAGTCTGGGCACCAGGCCTTTTGTAGGGCAAGTTCCCGGCTTACGTATTGAGACCCTGATTCCACCCAGGCGGGGTGTTTTCAAACTGTACTGTTGGTTATATTTGTTTTGTTTGTTTGGAGGCACCATTTTGGGGATGGAAGTCACAGCGTTGAGTGGAACTAGGGAACCTGGTTTGAATTCAGATCTCATCTGTGGTTCCTGGGGAATGGGAAGACTAGGCCACCATTTGAGGAGAGTTTCCCAGATAATGGGGGGATTAGGCCATTTGGGGAGGGTTTTGAACCTTCCAGCCATTTAGGGTGGCATTTATCCCTTTGGATTCCCATTTGTGAACGTTCTAGCCCTGTGGTAGGGCATTTGAGGTACCATCTGAGGTACCATTTGGAGTGGTGTTTTCCCCCTTCGGATTCCCATTTGTTTGATAGGCCTTGACATTTTTGTGTTGAGGATCCCCCGTATTGTCTCTTTGTTCTGTGTGAGTTTTGTTGCAACATAAGGAAGCTCCATCTCAAATGTCTTTTTGGGAAAAAAGTTTGGAACTTATAGCTATGAACCTATGTATAAAGAGAATGGTCTTGAGTGTAAGAAGTGGCTGTTAAATGAAAATTCCCACTTGATTGACAGGCCTTGGCATTTTAGATTATTTGTGTTGGGAATCCCCCATATTTTTCCCTGTTTGATTGTTTGTGAGTTTGTGAGTTTTGTCCTAACATGGGAGGCTCTGTTTCTGTTCCATCTGAAATTCCCTTGGGAGAAATTTCTGAGTGATCAACTATGAACCTATGTCTGAGCTGTTATTTTCCCAGGAATTTGTTGTTTGGATCCTAATTTTGATTTGGAGGTGCATTCTAAAGGGGCTTCTTCATGGCCTCTTCCTCCCAAAATTAATCTCAATTGGCCTTTCTGTGCGTTTGCAAAAGAGGAAACTGAACTTCTCATTTGTAGATAAACGAGCTTTTAAAGAAGACTGGAATATAAATCCTTTAAAAGTAAAGACAAGAAGAACAACCCCCTTTGGGCACCATACTTGGTTTGTGGTGCCTCTACTTGTAAGTATTCGTATAAATGGGAAGGTTCAAAGGCATGCTGGGTTTTCTAGGATGATGAATTCTTGTGCACAGCTGTTTATTGAAGAGCAAATTATAGCAAGGAAAATTCAGAGCTCAAATAGCCGACCTGCCACTATAGAGTTACAAAATGATCTGTGTTTGCATCATTTTTGATAAATGAGGTCCTCCTGCGCCTGCTGGAACCCCCACAGCTGTCCAGAATGAGGTGCTGGGCAGGGCCATAGCCCGAGGGTGGGCCGGCAGGAAGGAGGGCCCTGCAGCCTGCCCCGGGGAGTGGCACCCAGCCCCGGGGAGTGGCACCCAGCGAGGGGGAAGGAACGCCTGCCACCGCCATCTTGGCGCCATGGGAGGGGCTGGCGAGGGCGCTGCCTGAAGTAACTCTTCAGTCCCGTGCCCACCAGTATATTATGACTCGGAGTTCCTGCAGCGGCCAGAGGGAACCCATAGCTGTGTCGGGCAATTGGCGGCAATATTAGATAGGGGCGCTCGAATGTGTAAGAACAGCTGAAGGGTCCACTGAGACAATCAAAAGGAATGGGCAAAAAAGCCACCCCAGACTGACTTTTTGTAAAGAAGAAGGACCTTGAAAGGAACAGTACCCAAAATTGTAAAGGACCCTGGGTGGCAGGAAGCCTCCAGGAAAGCAAACGGATTTTTTTAAGTGAAGGATTCAGACGGCGAAGGAGGGGCCCTGGAACCGCCTGCCTCCAAATATCCCCACAGGAGCCCTGGGCAAAATTGACAGTGTGGATTCAATTGGCACTAGACACAAGGACAGAAGCGGTCCGGGGGGCCCCTTCCCGTGGCTGCCTCCCCTGTCCCCAGCACCAGCAACACCTGGCGCTTTGCTAGCCAGGCAGGGGGCAGCAGGTGAGGGGGCCAGGTGGCAGTGAGGCAGCCATAGACAAGCGGAAGCTGAGAAACTCATCACACTGGGCCCAGGAGGCGGACCTGGGCAGGCAGCAGGAGCACTGGGGGTGTTCCAGAAGTGGCAGAACTGCACCTCTACAGGTGGTGTGGGTGGTGGTGGGGTGCTGGCAAGCTCCTGCTAGATAAATACAGGGCCTGGTGAAGTATACAGGAGACTGCTATGGCACTTTGAAGTCCCGGCGGCAAGCCTTCGCGTTGTTACAGCATTGGCAAGAAGAGAGCTATGAAAAGTGAGTAAGGCCATATAGGCTGATGGGACCCCGGCATACCAGTGAGTATAGATACATGCATGATTCACATGCCGCTAATGATACTGTACAAATCACTATGAATGACACCCAGTTACATTTGAGTTGCAGGATCCTGGGACCGGGGTGGCCTCGTGATGCTGCTGGACTGTGTTAGGGGCTCTAAGAGGGCTCTCCTGCCCGGTTTGATGGCAGCTTAGTGGGGGGACTAATCTAAAACATCACCCCAATTCAGGAGGAAGTAGCTTGATAACTATGTTGCCCCTCTTCCCATAGATATGGAAGGGTAAAAACTGACAGTGGGGAATGTGTAACAGAGAAAATGGCCTGGAAGAGGGTAAAAATGTTTTCTGTCTCTTCAAAACCCCCTCACCCTTTACGAGAACTAAAACCTACATCCGTGCCTCAGGCCAGTGGTCAGGAGGGACAGGAGAATGTCCTTTGTTTTTTGTGCAACAGGAGATGGCTCAAGGGAATTGTCTGTGTCGGTAGGTCAAAAGATTGTCTTAGCCAAAGCTGGGATGAGTCCAGGCAGAGGTCATGAGATTGTTTTAGCCAAAAATGGATTATGGGATTAATCAGAGCCTTTAAAAACTCTGTACTTCTGCTCAGAAACAGGAGAGACTGGAGTCTGCCAGCTTCCTCATTTGCCAGCTTCCTCATTTGCCAGCAAATTAATAAACTTCTCTTTCCTTCTCCTCAAACAAACCAAAAACCCATTTTTCATCACATGTAACAATATGGTATAGAAATGGTTCACCTTTATGTCGTGACAGCAAAGGCAAGCTTTGGGATTATTTCTCTTCTGATGCTCATTTAATTTACGCAGAACCCTTCTATCCAGCTTCTTTACCTTGTTGATTTGTTTCAAATGGTCCAATATTGTTGGAGTAGTAACATCAAACCTTGCTGCTAATTCACCCATAGGTTGAGATGGATTTGCTTCCACTACAACTCTCAGCTCATCATTATCCACCTTGGTCTCAGGTCGCCCACGTGGCTCATTTTCCAGATTAAAATAACCAGAATGGAACTTCTCAAACCATTGACGTACTATGTATTCATTAGCCACATCCTTCCCAAACACTTCATTGATATTTCAGGCTGTCTGTGCTGCATTGGTTCCACAATGGAACTCATGTTCGAAAATAACATGCGTTTTTTACTTATCTATGGTTTTACAAAAATTGCTCTGCCAAAAAATTTTAAAGATAATCACAAGCCAAAAAGTACATTTGAAAGACTGAGGATGTACCTTCACCATAAAAATAAAATAGGAAATGTCAAAGTTAAATGTCAGAGATATCAACTATCAAAGTTAGTACTTAAGGAAATTGGACATTTCGTACTAAAAACCTAATATATTTTTGTGTCTGGCTTATTTCATTTAGCACAATGTTACAAAGTGCCTTTCAAATAGCATGTTTCAGAATTTTCTTCCTTTTTAAGGCTAAATAATATTCCATCATAGGTATATACCACATTTTGTTTTATCTGTTCATTTATTGATAGACATGTGGGTTGTTTCCACCTTTTGGCTATTATGGATAATGCTTCTATAAACATGGTTGAACAAACATCTTTTTGAGTACCTCCTTTCAATTCTTTTGGATATATACCCAGAAGTGAAATGGCTGGGTCATATGGTAAGTCTATGATTAACATTTTTAGGAACTCTCATATTGTTTTCTATGCTGTCTACACCATTTACAAACTACCAACAGTGCACAAGGGTTCCAATTTCTCCATATCCTCACCAATACTCGTCATTTTCTATTTTTTTGATACTAGCCCTCATCTTAAAGGGTGTGAAGTGCTATCTCCTTTGGAGTTTTGATTTGCATTTGAAGCTCACAGTCTTTACTGACACTTTTGTATGTCCTCCTCTCTGGAAGGCTTTTGCTCCCTGAGCTGTCTTCATCTGTTATATCTCTTCAGTTCAGAGCATCAGATCCAGTTCATCAGACTCAGAATTTGTCATTCTACCTTTAAACTTCCTTGGCTCGAAGAGACTAATGTCTTCACTTTCTGCCAAATCATGTTCTGCCCTTTTTTAAAATTCTATTTGAAATTCATCTCATCATTGAAGTCTTCCCTAAGTAACCCGACTTAATCCAGAGAGCATTTTATTCAGGTTTCCCTTAAGCATTAATGAACAATTAGTACTGGGCTTATCTATATATTCTTTTGCATGTTTTCCAGGTGGGATTATCCTATCTATTTTTAGATTATAAACTCCTTGAGGAAATGGATTCTGGGTATTTTTCTGCGACAATCCCATTATAACCATCATGTCGTGATCAGTGTGCAGTGCACACTTAATAAAAGTTGTTGACATTTATAATGTATTTCATTATTTTCCTCTTGTAATATTTTCTCATGCTTATGTGGATGTCAAAACACAAGTTCTAGTTTCTTTATCTTTCTGCTTCCTATTTCCATGAAATTTCCTCTGTAAAACAGTTTCTCAGTGTGTTCTATTGGGACAAAGGTTTAGTTGTCCTCAGAGAAATAGACATTTAAATGCTCTATTTCCTTTCTAGCAGTGTTTCTGGATTGGTTGGCAGATATTTATTCCAAATCCAGTTTTTTGCACACAGTCATTTTTAAAAAGACATTTCTATTTAGAAACATGAATATCATACTGTGGCCCACCCTGAACAATCTCAGATCAGCTGGTCTGTTTAGCCATACTGTACCCTTCCAAAAAAAAAAAAATAATAATAATAACCAAAAAACCTCTGAAGATGATCAGGCTTCCTGTTCTGTGGATTTTGAATTACTGTAATTAGGATCTCATGTTTGCAGCCACACAGTCAGCAGTGGTCTCTCAGCCTGGGCACTTTCTATTTCAGTTGGTAATTACTCAGTAGTGAAAAAAAAAAAATCACAGATGGGGGAGAATTGAGGACATAGTTTACTTGGTGCTGACTCTTTGCGGGGGTGGGGAGATAGGGTACACTATCTGTAATTCTAGCTTTCCCCAGACCAAAGTAACTAGGCTGAATGTAATAGGGCCCTTTAATTTCCTTGCACCCATTCAAAGGTGCTTCAGTAATAACTAGGAAAAGACCCTAGAAGCCAGAGTGACGGGGGAAGGGAGCGGTGAAGTGGAAGTAACTGCAGGGAGGACAGAGGAATATGTTAGCACAGCAGCATCACTAAAAAAGATTTTTACAGCCTTTAAAAATTATGTGTGTGTGTGTGTGTGTGTTTTAACTTAAGGTTAACGTCAAATAATAATTAAACACCAGTTCCTGGATCGTCTACTTAGTACTTATCAAGAGACTTTATCCGCTGAGGCCAAACGCAGGACGTCCTCTAGTTAGCATTTGCTAAGACATGCCTTTCTATTTGGGAAAAGATTTCTCCCCTCCTTCCCTCGGCTCCTTGTTTTTTCTATGCCTGGGAAAGCTGGTCTTATATTATTCAAAAGTTTGAATCCCACAGCCCAGAGTCACTGGCCCCTTTAAAGGGGGCTTTCTCCCTTGTCTTAAAGAACAGACCTCGAACGGAGCCAGATGGTTCCCGTCTGCTGCCTTGAGTCAATGCACTTCCTCCCACAGACGGGAGCCCTTTTGCCCTCCTTCCTCCCCGGCCCCTCCCGGCTTTCTACCCCCCACCACTGGGCCTCTCTGTTTTGTCGCTAGAAATAATCTTTTATTGCCCAGTTGTTCGGAAGTGACCTTTTGCCCTTGATTAGATAGCACCAGGCTCTATCACCGGATTGCTTTTGAGCTGGCAGTTGCTTTTTTGTGTCGGCTGATCCGGTGTCAGGGAGAACAATGCGAGGCTTTGCAAAATTTTAGTATAGCTCAAGCCTCATGTGGAACAGGTGGGGGTGGGGAGGTTTGGGGTTATATAAAGCAGCCTGTGGATCCTGGTTGCAGAAATATCTTTTCTTTAGTAAACTGAAAAACAAATGGCATATTTTAAAATTCACTTCTATATATTTAACTCCTGTTTAATAACCTTGTATTTCAGAGGGATAGGAGATTACTCCAGGATTTCAGTATATATTATTTAAGTATACAAATATACTATTAAACTGACTTGAGTGTATATTCTTACATTAAAATATTAATCAAATGGACTATTGAATTTTTCAGGCAGCAATTTTCCTGCATGTTTGAATTATTCTAAGTAATAAATATAATAAACCATATAATGGAGAATGTGTTTAATCACTGAAAGATAACTGATTTTTTATTCTTTAAATTAGGAAAAATATCTATAACTTGTTTCCTGAGTAAAAATGAAGAAATTTGTGACTTTGTATCTTTTGCAATAGTTCTCAAATTGTTTTGGTTTAAAATTCCCAGGAATATCTGCTAGCACTGGTAGAGTGGGTGAGTTTGAAATTTTTGTTTTTATATCTTCAATTTCATTGTAGAGGTGAATATTCTGCTATACAGATATAGAAGAATTGGGGTATTCTTTTTAAAGTTTACTAATAGATTTTTAACATCTAAAATTTTGAAGTTTCCTAGCCCTCTATCTGAGGGAGAAAAAATATCTTTTCTTACCCAATTCCTATCTTCTTACAACTCATATAACCCTAACTTACTTTTTGTTGTAGGTGATTCTTAATGCTAATGGCCACACTGTTTCTTAGTTCTTGGCCTCCCAATTGTGGTGGCTTAAAATGAGTTCCACCTTTCTGCTGTCTTTCAGGTGTTCTGGTCCATTTCTTGTTTCTTAGGTTTGTAGTGTCGGGAGATACCTGAGAGTTTGTCAGGACTGTTTTCCAGTGTCACACAGAGTGACTGTATCTGCTACACAACGTGGAAAGTATGTACATTAGCCTTCACCACAAAGGAAGTTAAAGATATAACTGGCAGAGTGAGTAAGTGTTACCAGCTCCATTTTATAGATGAGGCAGCAGGAATTCACAGTCATGTAAATGTTCTAGAAGTACCCAGACCAACTCTAAGTTTCCCATTGCCTTGTTTCCATACTGAACACATTAACTGCCATGTGAGTTGTATTTAAGTCATGCTAGTTTTGAGCCCGGGGCCTTGTGAAGCATATACAACTCACACGTCTCTTCACCTTGGGAGCGGTGTGAACTGCTTTTCAAGTTGCATATAACTCATACACAGAAAACAATAAAAAATAACAAATTTTTCAGTAAGTGAGAAACGATTGTTTTGTTTTTGAAGTTTTGATTCTATTTTCATAATAAAATACCATGGCCCCAAGAAAAAAATTTTTTCTAGTGTGGCAGTCAATGTGTTAAGAATGGTTGTTTTCATGAAAATTAAGTGTGTGGATGTCACAAAGGAAAATGATTGGTGTATTCTACCTTTTTAAATTTTTTGTTATTTGTGCTTTATTGGTTAAATGTATTTCTCTCAAAAAATCAACATGTAGCATCCACAATTTTCCAATAGTAATTTTGAGACTATGCTGGGATATATATGCGTGTATATATGTAATATATACACGCATATATATCCATGTGTTTTAAAAGAGCAGTGGGTATCGTTGATCAGTTTTATTAGCAGACAAGGTAAACAGTTTGCCAGATAATTTGCCATTTGGTGAGTTTCCCCGGGTAAGCCTAGGAAATTGGGAAATGATCAAGGAAAGATCCAGGTTGAGATGTCATTGAGTAAAATGACACATGCCACACCATTCAAGTGTCTGCAGATTTCTTTTGGTTTCAATCCATCTCCCTGTTGGCAGGGGTCTTTCCTATATGTATGTCTCTATGGGGGTGGTGGTAAGTTTGAGTGGTAGCATTTGAGTTTTTTGAAAAAAGGCCAGTAAATGCTTCTGAGTTCTTCCGTTTTGTATTTTTAATCAAAGAAGGGGGTCCTCCGTTCTGGCACTGTTCTGAGAATTGGTCAACTGCATAGATGACAAGGGAGGATGTTGGAGGTTTCCTTTAGGGCCTTTGGGTGGGTAGCAATGGAAATGCTGAATCTGCTTATCATTGTGGCTTACAGACAACAGGAGACTGGGTCATAGCAGTGCTTATTTTAGACTCTTTAAACTCCTCCTCTCTGAAATAAGGATATTTGTCTGAAATAAAGATGCTTCTCTTTTTATTTTATGGAGCTATAGAATAGTAAATTCTTTATGGGAAGAATTTAGCTTATATATGAACTTGAAAAAGAGTGGAGAGACTAGGACTCAGGAGACAACATTATTCTTTTGGTCATTTTTAAAAGGGGCTAAAAACTTTCCTGTAATTTACATGGTTATTGAGGTAGTGAGTGAGATATATTATATTATAATAATAGTATGATGTTTCTGGCAACCATTACTACCACAACAAAATGACAACAAACAAGCAAACAAACTGTAGTTATGAAGCTCAAATCAACAAACATTTATTGTCTTGTTAGCATATTAGTATAGCAATGCTATAAAATGTTTAAATGTATGTTGAAAATGAAAACTATATTCTTTTGTTGCCATGCCCAGAATGCTGATTTTCTATATCCTTAATATAACAGTGTCTACTTTTCACTTTTATAGGGAATAACATGTAAATTCAAAGATAAAATTATACATTTCAATGAAAAAAGTAATATACTAACAAATCATTGATGAGGTTGATGTTAAGAAGTGTACAGAGGAATGGTAATTAAGGCCACAGAGTTGATTTGATGATTATTATGTATTTAATCTCAAAAAATAATTAAAGTAAGCCAAGGTAGATTCTTTTGATTAGGAAGAAAATTAAATATATTCTTAAAAATTGATTGAATATAAAAGGAAGAATTAAAAATAGTCATGGTAAAATATCACATGGCAATGGCTATCTTCAGTAAATTAACTGGATATTTGTTTTATCAGGAAATAATGAGAAATGTGTTGAATTATTATATCTGCCAATATTTCCTCATATTTAATTTTACTCAGGCCACCTAAAATTTGAGTTTCATTCCCTTTACTGAAGTTCCTGGAAATTCTTTTGCAGGTTTCAATTCCAGATGGCTCGGTCTTTAGCCATCTGACCCTGGTCTCATGGCCACTAGGGTCTCTGTGTCTCTTGATATAACTCAGCCCACATACTCACAATACTGTAGTTTCTCCCATTCAAGTACTAACCAGGCCCAACCCAGCTTAGCTTCTGAGATCAGAGGAGTTCGGGCACATTCAGGGTGATATGGCCATAGACAACACTGTAGTTTCTGTAACATGTCAATGTTGATGACTTCCAAAGCCCAATTCTTGTCCTCAGTCCTTTTCCTCTGCTACCCCTCCTTTGTGATACTTACAAATGAAGTCCACTGCCATCTTAATTCAAAGGACTGAACTGTCCTTCACTGCCTTGTCCCTCCAAGGGTTTATATCTTGCTCTGCCCTATAGTACTGCTCATATAGTTTACTGATGACAAAAACAAAACATCCCTAAAATGCAGCTTATCATCTCTCATAAGAACCTATTCTTACCACTACCATTGTTCATTGGGTGACTTGGCAAAGGGTGTTCAATAACTTGCTGCATAGAGGCAGGAAAAAAAAAAACACCACCAACTGTCAAATCATAGATGATCCAGCCTCAAAGGATTGGTGAGAACTTTGTAGGTGATAAAACCTAGGGATGGTGAGGGAAAGTGGAGCTCATTGTAAGCCATGTCCTTTTATTGAATAGAAAGAACACAAGATGGTGGTGGTGGGGGATGTCATGTTAGACTTACTTTGTTCAAGCCCTGGTTGGACCACCGACCTTGTAAAGCTCTCTGAACCTCAGTTTCCTCTTTGTCAAAGCTTTTACCCCCTAACTTTTGTGGTTAGCATGAAAACCCCATGAAGTCCTAAGCAATATAAATAGAAGGTAATTATACTACAGTGATCATGTTGGGGATTTGTGGTCGCTGTAATCACAATGAGAACACACATACCATGGTTGCAGTTAAGTGTTTATTTGCTTGTTCACTTGTTTATTGCCTTTTCCCCCCCTAAGTTGTAAACTCCATTAGAGTAAAGACCATATTTGTTTTATTAATCATTGTAATCCTGTTATATATTACAGTTTTTGGCCCTGGAAGGCACTCAATAAGTGTTTGTTGAATGGATGGATGGATGGAATATGTTAAATAGCTCCAAGAACATAAGCTTTGTGAAGTCCAAGGGACTATCAGAAAGTTCATGCGCCATAGCTTATGATCATTAATATTTGTAGGATTTCTCAAAGCTTCACTCAGAGTTTATTTTAGGACAGTTTTAACAAATCTGGCAATTTAGTATCCCAGGTTACATAACACTGGAGGCTGATAATCAGGCATTTAAGAAGTAGAAAAACTACTGGAGGAACTCAAACATATGGTAGCCTGGGACCGCTTAATACAAATTAAATAGAACGATGTGTTACTAAAAGTTTTGTGAACTGTGTCTTATCACATAAATGCATGGTGTTGTGTAAGGGGAAAGCAGTCTATCTGCTCTGGGTCCTGAGGCCACCGTAGTGATACTGTATAGTGATGGATGCTCGTAAGGATATCTCTGAACCATCAAAAAAATTAAATTGTGTTTAGTTTCCATAACAAGATAAAGAAATATGTATTAATACGTCATTTTAGATTTAGAAAGATTTCTCTCAAAAAATGGTCAAAACATATAAAATTGAAATACCTTATTTCTGATAATACTAGATAAATGAGGTATTAGTTTATTCACTAAACCAATGACCTTTAAAGCAGTATCCTAATCAACCAAATGCTAAAAGTTAGGAAGTTACATTTATGATATAGTAAAACACCCTTAAGGCCTACCTATGTAGATGCTGAATAAATTAGAACTACAGTACTACATTAAAAGAATGGGCCGTTTTACTAAGTCGAGCTGGTCAGCTCCTATGTTGGCCTAAATTAGTGAGGTTTTATTTCTGCCACAACGTTATATTCCCTTTGTATCTGAATTATGCCGTAAATAAGAAGCATTTAAGATGTTAACTATATTTTGGTGATGCTAGGTAGCTGGATTTACATTGTCACAGGAAGAATGGTGTTGGGGTTTTATTTTTGTATTTGTAGTCTGATATTCACAGTGGCAAATTTTGAGAGCTTAAAGTTGATTTTAAATTTCATTTGATTTCAAAAAATACTTATTGACCACCCTGTACGAACTGACCCTGGAGACAGATGATGAGTAAGGCAATAGCCCCTCTCAAGGAGCAAAATGGTTTCCGTATTCTCAAATGGGGACAAAATCCTGTCTGAATCCATGAACTTGAAAGTCTAGTGATGTTTGCAGAAGAAAATGATAGTAGTTACCATTAGTTTTAGTGAGCAAAGAAAAATAAAAGATTCAAAACCCACAGCCTAAAATAAGTGAATTTGAGCTGTGATGTATGTCACATTAATTGTTAAACATGGAAGAAGAACATTGATCTTTTAGAAAATATTTCAATTCTATGTGTTGATTTTTTTCCCTTGATTATGTTGAATTATAATTACTTTTTTTAAAAAAAGGAAGAGAAATGTTTAGTTGGGAGGAAAAATTAAGATGAAAGTAATTGTAGAAATAAGACATTTTCATCAAGTTAGTTTTTATACGCACTTACTTTGTATACTTAATTTTCATTTTCCTTTGTTTTAAAATCTTCAAGGTAGGTAAATTCAAAGTAGGTGAAACTTTTTTGAAGGTCTTAAAGAGTAAGCAATTCTAAATCTTTTCATCAGTTAGGTTTTGATGTCCTGGGTTATTCTAATCCCCTTAAATCAACCAAGAACATAATAAGACCATTCAGAATGGAACAAACTGTGTCTGATTAAATGATAATTTCCTAAATTGAAAAAAAAAAAGTTTCGCTACATCAGATAGTAGTCGATATCCACTGCTCATTATCAGATAGAGGAACTCACACATGCGCCGTTCCGGGAGCATTGCCAGTACTGCTGTCATCACTGGGAGCTAGAAAAAGGCATGATTAAAAGATCTGCGTGTAGTGTTGCTCATCATTAGTAAGCTGTGTATCTGTAAGTAGACATAAACAGAAGCAACTCTCTGATATTTTCTCTCTCCTCTGTTCTCTCTGCATCCTTCACCTCTCTGCAGCTCTCCTCAGAGGTGTGCTGGTCTGCTGGAGCTGGCATTTCAGTCTTTGCAGTTGTTGTCATGCATTTTTGGATGCTTGATTTAAGCACACACACCATGAGCCCGTCCACCCCTCCGCAACCATCTATGCTAAAACAAACGAGAGCCTACTTCTAGCCTGTGTCACAATCTTCAGTTGTCTTCATCTAAAATCTATAATATATGTGCTATAAAGTCAAAAAGTTTCAGCCATAAGGTAGATGGAGTGGCAAAGATGACCACAATGAGAAGGTCAGGTCAAGTGATAGTGACAAACATTGCCCCCATAGAGGGTAGCAGAATAGAGGAATATGTTATGAATAAATGCAAGGGAAAGGCCCATAAAAAGGAAAATGGCCTTATGAAACAATGGGAACGCAGAAATTGTGGTGACTTCAGAATGGCAAAAGTAAAGAATGACTTTTTTTTTTTTAGAAAGGCATCGGAATGAAAATGAAAACAAAAGCTTATTGAAGAAAATAGGGAAAAAGTTAAATGAGCACACTAAAGAAGGAATCCAGTTTCTACACAGCCTAGAAGGTGAGGAATGAGCTGATGGACCGTTCATGGCTACATGTAAAATGCTGTGTGCTGCGCCAGGGAACTGCTGTTAGTCCCGAAAGGGAAATTATGGTACATCTTTCAGGCTCCGAGGGTCCTGCTGGAGCCCATTAGCAGTGTGCCAGGCTCCCTTGTGGGAGGCAGTAGGCAAACCTATTTAGAATCATTTTGTTGCTTTGAGAAATTGGCCCTGTGGGACAAGGAATTCCTGCTCCCCCGAGGCACCCTGGAGCAACCCAAGAAGGCGCCCTTTCGTATTTACTTCCAGTCTTGCTTTCTGACACACAAGGCAATCAGGACATTTCTCTGAGTCCACTTAAAATCTGTGTTGGTAGGAGATCTGAAAGGACTTAAATAAGTCTATTATACATCTAATAAAATTAGATGCAGTAGCTCAGTTTTCTTCCTTAGCAAAATAATGCAACCAGTATGAGAACAGTTTTCTACATCTTCTGTTTTTTTTTTTTTAACATCAAAAAGCTCAAAGTCTTTTTTAGAATACCACAGCCTATTGCACCTCTATATAATGCACATAAATTAAGGATAAGTCATAAAGTTAGAAAGACTACACTTAGGATTGGACAAGTACAGGTTTGAAGCCAGGCTCTACCACTGGCAGGGCATAATATCTACTGAGACGTAGGCCACCAGGCCTTATACTGGTGCACTGCCCCTCCCTGCCGTAGAGGACCCAAGTACGCCGTTTCTCTGACCTCATCTCTTCTGTGGTGCTGGGGGTCTATAGGTCCAAGAAGACATGGCCACCCTCCCAGAGCCTGTGCCTCCTCCATGTTCTGGGTACCCTGGACTCCAGAATTCTGGACCTAAAACAGCAGGGCCTGCTTTCTGGGCCAGTACAGGACTGTGTCTAGGGTCTGTCTTCACAGGGTAGGCCATGGTGCCATAATGCTGCCACTGAGAGAAAGGGTCAGCAAAGAGATGGAAACTAGACGGAGCAGGACATGGAGGGCCCTAGTGTTCCCATGCATGGAAATGCCGGTGGCATGGGACAGAGCTGCACGTGGGAAAGTAAGTGCCCTCCATTTGTACAATGGCTCCTGCCTGCAGATGTTAGAAGCACACCTGTACATCTAATAAAGTTATTATAGTGTTTAAATAAGCTAATGTATGTAGAGTGCTCTGCATAGAGATTGGTAGATTGTGGGCATTCAGTATGCCTTTGTTCTGGGATGGTTTCTGTTTTAAATTAAACTCGTCTTAGCCTCTTCTAAATTTCCATGAAAAACATGTACCCAGAGGCCCAAAATAAAATGAAACCTCTTTAGCAATACTCAAAAATAAGACTAATAGCCATCTTATTGCCAGAATCTGGGAGGAATTTATAAACAACGCAAAACCTTTAGAGCAAAATAAAGAATCAAATTGGTGTTTGGGGTTATTTCACATTGATAAAAAGCACTGCCCATACCATAGAAAAAGAATTCATAAACCTGAATAAACTGAATCATATAGGTATTATAATAACAGGAGTCAAAATCAGTATATAAAGTAAAAAATACTGGAAATATATGGAGAGTAGACACAATAAAATTATTTTGGAATATTAATATAATATACCATTTTTAGCTTTTGACAAGTAGGTAACATGTAGACATAGAAAATCTGAATATATTTGAGTTTACAGTTAATTAGTGGACTTTGTATAATTCAGAGAACACACTTTTTAAATGTTGGTGAAATATTTTCAGAAATTTATTATAGTGAGGAAAGAAAATCTCTTCTTCCCAAGTGGAAAGGGAATAGGCCATATTGTCTGAACTCAGTGTCATAAAACTAAAAATTAAATACAAAACATTAAGCAAATGATTAATTGTCTTGGCAGTTAAATACCATATATCCATGAAATGGATACATTTCTGATTTTTTTTTTTAAAATAGAGACAGGGTCTCACTCTATAGCTCAGGCTAGTATTGAACTCCTGACCTTAAGTGATCCTCCCACCTCAGCCTCCCAAAGTGCTGGGATTATAGTGTGAGCCCCTGCAGTCAGCTTTATTTTTAGACACATCTCAACTTCAGAGTTGTAAATATGCAAAACAGTGTTTCAAAATTAATGAAATGCTTTAACTTCTCATAAAAAGAAAATTAAAAATTTGTCAATTGTTAGAAAAAGAAACAAAAACACCATTAGGATAGTCTTAAATTGATTTTCTTTTAAAGAAGAAAGAAAATAAATGAACTAAATATTTTATTTAAGAATTATTTATTTGTTTATTTTGAGACAAGATCTTGCTCTGTCGCCCAGGCTGGAGTGCAGTGGTGTCATCATAGCTCACTGCAACTTCAAACTGCTGGGCTCAAGTGATCCTCTTGCCTCAGCCTCTGGAGTAGCTGGGTCCACACGTGCACGCTACCACACCCAGCTAATTTTCTTTTTTTTTAGAGATGGGGTCTTGCTATGTTGTTCAGGCTGGAAGAATAATTTTATTTTGTAGCAGAACCACCATTCTCTTTCCTCAGAGACTGTTACTAAATCCAGCCAGCATTGTTTCTCTTGTGAGCTTCTTTAATCTCTGGGTCCCCACTGTCTTTTCTTAAAATTAAATTTCTGTTTTTTAACTCTCCCTCCTCCCAATCCAGTCCTTCATGCGTGTTCGTATATGGTTAGCCTTAATTACATAGAAGATTTAGGTTTTTAAAAATGGGGGTCCTAGGCTTGATATAAATCAGATGGTGAAGTTAGATACCATCATGGGATGAATATTATTTAACATCACTTGCCAATTTATCTGAATTTCAGATCTGTCTCTGTGAGAAGCTCTAAATGATAAAGAATATTCATCCTAAATTGAAAGTCAAGATAAAATTTAACAGTGGAACTTCCTTTCCTAGAGGGAAAATCAGGAGTAGGACAGAGATTGCTTCTGTAACTCATTATTTAATAATCTTCTGTCTTAAATAAAAAGGGGGAAGTATCATATGTAGGAAAAAAAAGAAACCAAATTATTATTATTTATGATGGCATATATCTAGAAAAACATAAGGGAATCAACTTTGAAACATTTAGTATAGAAAATTTCCACAAATTGATCAGGTAATGAATCAATCTGGAAATCAATAGCTTTCCTATTTGTCAGCAACAACCACTAAGAAGATATAATGGGGGGAAAGATTTAATCAATACTAGTAATTAAAAAATCTTTACTAGAATGTTAGGGAAACATAGGATAACTTTATATCTGGATGGAAAGATTGAATATGATAAAAGTGACAGTTATTTCCAAACTAATTTATAGATCTAAATTAACTCCTAATCACAGTGCCAACATACTTTCCTTTAGAAACTTTACTAAAATTCTAAAGTTTGTCTGGAAGATTAAACGTGAAAATGTCATGACTTATTTTTTCAAGAAGAGTGATTAATGACTATCTAATTCTCCTAAAAGAAGTGACAAAAATTAAATTGTGTGGGATGGAAATAAGAATAAACAAGCCAATAGTAAAATAGAGAGTTCTGAAAAAATTCTTCATATTAATAATGATAGTTCATGGCTGGGCATGGTGGCTCGCGCCTGTAATCCTAGCTAGCACTCTGGGAGGCTGAGGCAGGAGGATCGCTCAAGGTTAGGAGTCCAGAACCAGCCTGAGCAAGAGCAAGACCCTGTCTCTACTAAAAATAGAACGAAATTAATTGGCCAACTAAAAATACATAGAAAAGATTAGCCGGGCATGGTGGCACATGCCTGTAGTCCCAGCTACTCGGGAGGCTGAGGCAGAAGGATTGCTTGAGCCCAGGAGTTTGAGGTTGCTGTGAGCGAGGCTGATGCCACGGCACTCTAGCCTGGGCAACACAGTGAGACTCTGTCTCAAAAAAAATAAAATAAAATAAATAATGATAGTTCATAATTTTTTTTAAAAAGCCTTAGATAAGGGACAAGTTGGTTGAGAGACCCAACCAAGTAATTGGAGAAAAAAATAGTTTCACTTTTTTACTATACAGTATAATACATATGAGATGGATTAAAACTAAAAAATCTTATAAAAGCAATATAGTAAATGCGATGGAATAAATTATAAAGAAAAATCTGTTTAAAAAGCATACTAAAATGATGAAATAGGAAAAATATTTGCAAAAAGCATTACTGTCACAATGTTAGTTATAAAAAGAATATAAAGGAGCATTATAAATCACTGAGAAAAACATGACTATTCAACCAACAAAAAATTTTAATTGCAGTAGTAAAGAAATTCAGATTAAAGCAATAATTACATGTCTTTTACAAATATATAGAATACCTATACATTATATATATATCTAAATGTAATAAAATGTCTAATATGTTATACTGGCAAGTGTATAACATATCTAATTTATATGCTACTAGTGACAGTATACGTGGACAATCCTTTTAGAAAGCAATTGTACCCTATGTAGCAAGACACACACTACAAATATATACTTTAACTCAGTAATTTCTTCTTCCAAGGAAATAACCAGAGATGGATTGGAAAGTGCATGGGAAACAAGTAGGATGTACCATTATGTAAACAGTATAATGCCGTTTAAAAATAAGTACATATATTTACTTATATATGCATAGTAAAGGCACTGAAACAGTGCTTTAATTACATGGATAGTTGGGATTTTCAGTTTTGTATTTTTCAGATTTTACATATTCAGCATGTATTACTTTTATAATTGGAAAAACAATTGAACATTACATTTAAAAGTTAAAAATTTTTCTTCCCTTTCTCTGCAATTTAAGAGCTGTAAGTGATCTGATCTGTCTTTTTCTCATCTTTCATCATATCTCCCAAGACACATTTTATATTTTATCAGCAAGTCCTATAGCTCTTCAGTAAAGAAGAAGAAATGATATAATTATGAATTTTTGCTTTAACTGCATTATATAATATGATCATCAAAAGTTCCTAGCTCACATTTCAGTGAAATATCGCATCTTTAGCTAAACACTTAAGTGATCCCAGAGGTAGTAGCACAATAAATACTTAGGTAAGATTATTTTGGCAAACATTCAAATGGAAAATTATATAATTGCTATTAGAATATTTTTAAAGGTATTTTACACAAATTCTTTTTTCTAGGCTGGTAAATCTCAGTAACTGCAACAAAGAAGAAACTTTCCAAAATTTAGTTTAATCTAAAATCAATTTCTCACTTTTTTCATGGTCTCCATTACAGTTAATATCCATAGATTCTGAATATTATGTGATTAAAAAATCTGGATTGCAACCATGACCTTAAAACTGATCTTTAATAAAAGATATTTTCCTCTATGACAGGTCCTTGGATTTCATTAAGAATATAGGGGCAATTTAGATTGTAGTCAAGTGGTGCATAATGACGTTTCAGTTAATGGACTGTCATACTGTATGTATGACTATGGTCCCATAAGATTATAATGGTCCAAGAATGCATAGTTGAAGAAGAGGCAAGAGAAAAGAAAATGGCAGGAGAAGAAACAGAAGAAGAACCCGCAACAAAATTCACAGTGAAGGGTTTAGCAGGAGCTCAACGAGCCCCTTAAAATGTTTGAAAATATGGACTCCAACACTAAAAGGTTTTCGTTAATAGAGAGGAATGTTCATGGTGCATTATCTGCTTAGAAGCAAGTCTATGATTAAAAAAAGAAACAAACCAAGCAAACCATTATGCTCATATTTTTTAAAAGAGTGATACCTCCTCAAGAAGAGCCTCAAGCAGGTCCTTCAGGGGGTGTTTCAGAGGAAGGCATTGCTATCAGGGGAGATGACAGCTCCATGTGTTATTGTACCCAGAGACCTTCTAGTGGGACAAAATATGGAGGTTAAAGACAGTGATATTGATGATCCTGATCCTAAGTGTAGGCTTAGGGTAATGTGCGTGTTTTGTGTCTTTGTTTTTAACAAAAAAGTTTAAAAAGGAAAAAAAATTTAAACAGATAAAAGCTTATAGGAGGATGATTTGAGCCCAGAAGTTGGAGGTTACATTGCGCTATGATTGCACCACTGCACTGCAACCTGGGTGACAGAGTAAGACCTTGCTGCAAAACAAAGCAAAAAAACAAACCTGTGGTCATCGGACGAGAGTGGAATTTGGACCTACTGATTCCACCACAACCCCAATGTCCCACCATACCATTTTAGGACAGTTCTTCACGTAAAGAGTTTTAGTTTCTCTGTGGTATTAATTGAATTGATTTTTTTCATAGTCAAATGTTCAAGAACCTTAACAAACAATTTGCATATAGATGACCCTTTCTTCATATATATCTAATATATTAAAATCTGAATCTACACAGCAGATATATTTTTCTTGGACTTATTTGAGTAACTATATACATGTAGGCCTCTAGAATTTATTTATTTATTTATTTATTTATTTATTTATTTATTTATTTATTTATTTATTTTTTGAGACAGAGTCTCACTCTGTTGCCCTGGCTAGAGTGCCATGGCATCAGCCTAGCTCACAGCAACCTCAAACTCCTGGGCTCAAGCGATCCTTCTGCCTCAACCTCCCGAGTAGCTGGGTCTACAGGCATGTGCCACCATGCCCAGCTAATTTTTTCTATATTTTTAGTTGGCTAATTAATTTCTGTCTATTTTTAGTAGAGACAGGTCTCACTCTTGCTCAGGCTGGTTTCGAACTCCTGACCTTGAGTGATCCGCCCGCCTTGGCCTCCCAGAATGCTAGGATTACAGGCATGAGCCACCACACCCAGCCGCCTCTAGGATTTATATAGTCCTCCCCAAATTCTTTGTGTTGGGGATAAGCCTACGTTGGTCTGGCTTACTTTGGGAACATTGTTAATGGGCATACATGCCTCAGTTGTACCAGTGAAGGGCACAAGTTTTTGGAGCTGGAAGGCTCATGAATTTTCAAAATCATGCAATGAGCTCAGTGGGCAATCTCCTTTTTGGTGAACAATGTGGAAATCCTCAGTAGGTATTGGTGGGTGTCAAGGCAGCCTGTGACGGATTTCCTCTTCCAGGTGCCTCCTACTTTTACTTTGGTGTTAGATGACTTGATCAGCCACTTTTGAACATGAAATAAAAAATCAGGAGAAAAAATGTTTTCATTATTCTGTTATCAATTATGCAGGACACAGATGGGACGATTTCCAAGTAGAAATGGGGATGATAGTGATTTGGGATGAAATTTTTAAAAATAAACCAGGGTTTGAACACAACATAATCA
>CAUYRT010077180.1:0-25751 GCA_963574885.1 Lepilemur ruficaudatus
GAGCATTCCTAAAGAACGTCACCAAATTATACTATTTGGGTCAGCTACAGGTCTGAGTCACAAATGGGAGGCATCATTCTAGCCATCTCAGCCGTTTCTCTTTAACTCTTCTGTGTTCTTCACAACCGCTATTTCCTACACCCTCAAATGTTCATCCCCATTCCTGCCTCCATCACTATCAATCGACGACCTGGATCTCTGAGTTTATTATTAGGGTCTGAATTTATTGAGGTTTCTACCCCAAGAGTTCTCTGTTTTCTTGTCTATCTTCTCCTCCTTCACTCTTGGCTCAGAGGAAGACTTGTCTCTCCCCTGTTATGAAAGAATCTCTGTCCTTGATTTCATCTCACTTGACTCCTAAGTCTTTCTTGAATCTCTTAACATTCTATTTTCTCATCTTTTGTCAATAAACGTGCTCAAATCTCCCCATCCCCAAACAAACACAAATTCTTAATTCAATTCTGTTATCCTCTCTTGCTACTATCTTCTAAGAAGTGATGACCAACTTTAAAAAAAAGAAGTAACCTGGCTGGGTGCAGTGGCTCACACCTGTAATCCTGGCACTCTGGGAGGCAAGGTGGGAGGATTGCTTAAGCTCAGAAGTTCCAGACCAGCCTGAGCAAGAGCAAGACCTCGTCTCTACTAAAAATAAAAAAAATTAGCAAGGCATAGTGGCACATGCCTATGGTCCCAGCTACTTGGGAGGCTGAGGGCAGGAGGATTGCTTGAGCCCAGGAGTTTGCAGTGAGTTATGATGATGCTACTGCACTCTCGCCAGGGTGACAGAGTGAAACTCTATCTGAAAGAAAAAAAAGAAGTAATCTATATTTATTATCTCAACTTCCTCACCACCCATTCACTCCCTGCAATTTAGTTTCTATCCCCATCACTCTATAGAAACTCTTCAATAGCCTCTTTTGACCTAAATCCAAAGTCCAGTGGCCTCTTCCCAGTTTTAACCTCCTTTGATGTCTCTGTAACATATGGCCAATTGCTTCTTGTCATTCCTTCCCTCTTTGGCTTTTCTGACATGATTTGTCATTGGATCTTCTACTTCTTTAACAGGTTCTTCTGTCTCCCTTGCTACATCATCTTCCTTCTTCCACTCTCTCAGTTCACATGTTTTCCAGGTCTCTGTTCTGAGCCTTCTCCTTTTCTTCTCTTCCCACTCCTCCCCCCTCTGACTACCACATTCACAGCCACAACTTACATTATTAATATCACCTTAAGAAAGGTAACACCTACAAATTTATTTTCAGTTGCATTTTCATTTCTATTTAATACCCTGTAATTCCAGCTACCTCTTGGACATATGTCCTGGGATGTTCTACCAACATCGCAAACTCAACATGTCCAGAATGAGTTCATTTCTCACCAAATCTGCTGTTTTTCCTGATTATTCTTTCTCTGTTGAAGGTACCAACAAGATCCCAGTAACTTGGGCCGTAAAAGTTATAGTCATCATTGACTCCTTTTCTTGTTCCATCCTCCAACAGCTCAGATGTTATGTTTAATTAATCTGTAAATACTTTTTACATGTGCCCTTCCTTCCATCATCTCCACTCTTAGGTTATTGCTTTTGCAAGGTGATTTGCTTCCTGTTTCTACATCTTCTAATCTACTTGGATTGCTGCCACTAGACTAATGTTGCTTAATATATGTTGAATGAATAACCAAAGCACAGTTTCAATCATGTTACCTGCTGGCTGCCTCCCTCGTATTGACGAAATGAAATTCAGGCTTTTTAGCTTAGTTCTAAGCCCTTTGAATCTGGTTCTAGAATCTACCTCTATTTTTTCAGCTTTAAATCTTTCGTGTACCCTGTGTTTCAGTCAAACACACCATCACTTTCCAAGCTTTGTCCTGCAATACAATAGTACCCTTCAGGAGGTTGATACTGTTTCTTGATAAAAATGTTCTGTGGTAATTAAATCTAACCGAAGTCAGACAGCTTCCTTGCACAATCTCTCAAAGCCTTTACTATTCTGATATACATTGTGAACCGCCAATTGAGGGGAAAAGCATGTGGTATTTCTCAATGCTATTTAACCATGAATCCTGTTTAAGCGACTATGACTTATCTCACAAGACACTAATGTTCCAAGAAACACATTTTTAAACAGGCTGATACAGATGCCTCTTTATTCCCCAAACATACTCCCTTTCTCACATCATTCTCTTAGATTAGAACAGTGGTTCTCAACCAAGCTTGCCCTCCGAAGGAAATTTAGTAATGTCTGGAGACATTTTGGTGGTCCCATCTGGGAGCAGTTTTGACTAGTGGGTAGAAGCCAGAGATGCACTAAACACCCTACAACGCACAGGACAGCACCCCACAGCAAAGAATGATCCACCTGAAATGTCAACAGTGCCGAGGTTGAGAAACCCTGATCTAAATAATACTCTTCTCACTTCCTCCCTCTGCCATTCAAAGCTATATGCATTTCTTAGAGTCCAGATCAGACATTCTCTCTTCAGTGAATGCTTGATTTTACCACTTAGATTTTCTTCTTCTCTATAGCACTCTATTTATTGCTTTTATAGCATTTATCTAATTCTTTCCTATATTATGCATATTTGTGTACATTTATAGCATCTCATACTAGACTACAATGTTATCGAGAGTAGGGACAATAAATATTGTGAACATTTTTTTTCTCTCTCCAAAGAGCTAGCACTGTAGTAAGTTCTTTCTTCAAAAACAAAATGAAGCTTTATTTAACTCTTCTTTGTCAGTTATCTCCCAAACTTAATTGTTCACCCAGTCTTGTCAGTTTTTTTCCTTCATGTTTTCCCTATATCTTTCTTTTTCTTTTCTTAGGCATAGCCACCGCCCCTGTGTGGGTGCTATGACTCCGTGTCCCTGCTGCAACAGGGAGGGGAAGAGGTGTGCTGGAGAGAGCCCAGCCCACGGCTTTAATTTGACCCCTGGCTCTGCCCCTTCCTACCTGCCTGGCCTCAGGCAAAGGATTTGCCGTCCCTGGGCATTATAGTTCTTCATGCTGAGGTGGAGGTGATTATATCTGCCTTGCAGGGTTTTTGTAAGGATTAGAGTGCGTAGATGAAGTGCCTGCGTCACAGTGGGTGCTCAACAATGGGCTCTACCAGTCAACAGCCTGAAGGGCTCTTCCTGCCCCGGACTCAGCTCCAAAGCCTTCTCTGATCCTCCAACACCCACACATCCAAGCTGCTGGGATTCAAGGCTCTGGGCCACTGTTACCAACTGACTCAAAGGAACTTTTCTCCTTTGCAAATACTCAAGTCTTGACAAACTAGTCCCTTTACTAGAGTACTTCATACAGGCCTGAGCATGCGCATGTCCATATTCAGGTTCATGGGGTTCTTCCCCCTTGGAAGTCCCCCTCTTCTGTCTACAAACCCTACCCCAATCCTGCCCCAGCTTACTTCTTGGTTCAGTTAAGTCTTCTCTGCTTGCTCTGCCTGCAAGAATCCTTCCCCTTTCTGAACATTTGTAGTCCTTGTAGTCTGTTCCACTGACGGGAGGCCAGTTTCCATCACCCGATGATGTTTCTTACATGGAGAACTAGGAAAATGCACCTGCTGTGACTATCTAACCTTTTGTGTGTTTTCTCATTTTAGATGGGAAGCTGCTTGAGGGCAACTACTGTATCTTATTCCTCTTTACCAAAGTTACCTTGCACCTGCTAAGAACTCCAGAAATGTCCAGTCCCAAATATTCAGACTTCTTTTAACTTGAAGTGTGTCTTAAAATGCCTTTTTTTTTTAGGCCTCCTGCCCACCTTTGGAGGGTTCCTCAGGTGCAGGTAGAAATGGAGGTGATATCAAGGTCCTAGGTTATACCTGGGTTAGACGGGAGGGGTTTTTGGGGAGGGAGGTGCCACACACCGGGCTCTGAGAGAATTCTCATAAACAGGGAATAACACCAATCAGACACTAACATTTTAATTAACAATTTTAATGGCTTATCCAAAATAATCCTCCTGATTTGGAAGGATTAAATTCCGCTTGACAAAAGTACCAATCCATGTGGAAAGAAGTCTCACGTGCTGCTCTTGTAGTTACAGCAGGGCCTGGTGGGGCAGGAAAGTTGCTCAGCAAAGTGCACAGCTGGTGGGAGCCGCTGTCCCCAGGCAAGGGAAAACAGCCTGTGCCAGGGCCAGCGTCATAAAACCAACACACTTTGGAACTAATTTCAAGCCTGCAGAGGCGCTGTAAGAATAGGAATAGTACATATTAATGGCACACACTGTACACGCTTTTACCGATTTACATTTTTGGCCCATTTTATTATTTGTGTCATTGTCTCCCTCTTTTTCTCTGTCTCTGTCCTTCTCCCTCTCTCCTGCTCTAGCCCTGTGTTTTTTTTTTTCTGAACCATTTGAGAGTAAGTGACATATATCAAAGCCCTTATCAAACCCCTAAATATTTAAATGTATATTTCCTAAGAATAGTGCTATTCTCTCCCACAACCACAGTAGAGTTATCAACTTCAGTAAATTAAATAGTGATACTATTCTTTTACCCAACCTACCATCTGTTCTCCACTTTTGTTAATTGTTCAAATAATGTTCTTTATAACATTTCCCTGCTTCAATATAGGATGCAGTCTAGGATCAGGTATTGCATTTAGTTGTCATGTTCCTTTAGTCTCCTTTATACTAAAATACTTTCATAATTTTTCTCTTTTTTGTAACCTCAACATTTCCTTTTATAAAATAAAGTGTTCACATGTAGAAAACCCTAAAGATCACACACAGACACACACAAACTGTTATAACTAATAAATGAATTCAGTACAGT
Organism: Lepilemur ruficaudatus; assembly: GCA_963574885.1. Taxonomy (NCBI): domain Eukaryota; kingdom Metazoa; phylum Chordata; class Mammalia; order Primates; family Lepilemuridae; genus Lepilemur; species Lepilemur ruficaudatus. The sequence continues at coordinate 4,783 of CAUYRT010077180.1, forward strand.
TGCTAGAGACAAAATCAATGCACAAAAATTAGCTGCATTTTTATACACTAACAATGAACAATCCAAAAAGGAAATTAAGAAAACAGTCCCATTTACAATAACATTAAAGAGAATATATGCTTAGGAATAAACTTAACCAAGGAGATAAAAAAAAATTGTACACTGAAAACTACAAAACATTGCTGAAGGAGATTTAAGAAGACACAAATAAATGGAAAGACATGTTCATGGAATGGAAGAATTAAGATTCTTAAAATGTTTGTACTACCCCAGACAATCTACATATTCCATGTAATTGCTATCAAAATCTTTACTGTGATGACTTAAAAATTATGATTTTTCAACATAAAAAAATTTCAAACATTTTCAACAATGATTTCCTTCACATTTACTGGCTGATTCTTGACATTTTGCTATAAGTAAAAGTCCTTCCCACAGATAGTCCCAGATTTATGATGGTCTGACTTATCAAGATTTTTTGACTTTATGAAGGCATAAAAGCTATAAGCATTGAACAAAAACCATATTTGAAGTACCCATACAACCATTCTGTTTTTCACTTTCAGTATAGTACTTAATAACTTACATGAGATATTCAATGCTTTGTTATGAAATAGGCTTTGTGTTAGATGATTTTGCCCACATGTAGGCTAATGTAAGTGTTCTGAACCCTGTTTAAGGTAGAATATGCTAAGCTATAATTTTCAGTAGGTTAGGTGTGTTAAATGCATTTTTCACTTTTGATATTTTCAACTTACAATGAGTTTATTGGAATGTAACCCCACTGTAAGTGAGGGGCACCTGTATTGGTTTGTTCATTGCTTTGTTCATTCATTCATCTATTTATGTATTTATTATTGGTATGGATTAATAGATTCCTATTTTTAATGGTCTATAATTAATTACTGCTTTCTATTAATTTGTGCTGAAATTGTTCCAGAGTTGCTCAGTAGGAGCCCCTTCCAGCTGCTCCTTGTCCTGTATACCATCATTTTTTGAGCATTTGTCTACTTTCTGGCAAAACAAAATGTTTAGCATCTTTTAAAATCCTAGGTAACATTAAGAGAGAGAAAGAGAGGAAGGAAAAAAAAAAGAAAGAAAACCAGGGGGGAAAGGATGGAAGAAAGATAAATGAGGAGGGGCATTATGGGGAGATTGCCAGGACAGATTGGATCCATTGGTCCCCCTCTGAGAGTGAGCCGATCTCCTCTTGTCCTGAGAGGGGGATGAGGCAGACTCTATGTGCTGAGCCTGTGCAGCTGATGGGCTTTATGTACTAGTCATGATTCTGTCCATTGCAAATGATGGAAACCCAACCAAAGACGGAAAAGAGAGAACTTATTGGCTTATATGACTGAAAAATATTGAATCAATTTCAAACAAAGCTGGTCTAGACTCTTGAAGAGATGCCAGAAATACCTCTCTCTCTTTCTCTCTCTCATTTCTGCTTGTCTTTATCCTGTGTTTTCTTTATACTTGGTCAGCCTCTTCTCCCAAGTGGACAGAGGTATCCCTGGCCCTTCTAGATCAGTCCTACTAGTTTAGTGACTGCAGCAGAAATAAAGCACCTCTTTCCCAGGGCTGTGACAAAGATCCCAGGGCATCCCTGATTGGCCCATGCCTGAAGCAATCACTGTGCTTCAGGGAGGGGCAGTACTCTCACTGGCCAGGCCTGGGGTGGCAGAAGTGTGTGTGAAGTTGCCCAAAACACATGGGCTGGGCATGGAGGGAGAGGTGGTTCCCCAAAGAGAACTTGGAAGTGCTCCTACCAAAGAGGGGAAAGAGATGTTGGGAAAGGTAACACAAAACTTCGGGGCATCTGGAACACAGGGCACTGGATGGCATCAGAATTTTTACTTTGAGATGCACGAATAAACCACAGCCCCGCCATTTCGTCAGGACAACCTCTCTCGCCTTCCCACTAGGCCCGTTACCAGAAAGAAAACCTTGAACTCTCCCACCTCTCAACCCGGGCCTCTGTCCATCTGACCTTGCTCTGGCTGGGAGGTGCTGGTGGGCGCCTGGTGCTCACCAACGGTGGGGAGAGATGGTGATCACCTCCCGGCACAGAGGGAGCGAGCAAGCCCTGAGCACCTCGTGGGGCGGCGCCCCTCCGTCTACACAGGCGCTCGTCCCATCATTTCTCTCGGGCCCGGCAGGCCCAATAGGGACGTGTCCGTCACCGGGGTGCGTTACATCATGTTAGATGGCAATCGACGCGCTATTAACAGAAGCTGACGGGAAAGCGCTAGCAATTTGCTTATCTGGATGCCACCCTTGCTGAGTAAAGAGTCATTATCAGAATTATTCACACAGAATTATAGCAGTTGGAAGTCTGCAGATTATTCATTACATCACCCTCATTTTAGTCACTCAGCACCGATGGAACCACCTCAAAGGAGCCTACCCCCACCCCTACCTCCTCCCCACCCCCCCTTTTCCTGCCACATTAGAGGTTTGTCCCCTGCCCCCCCCACCCAGTCAGGAGTGAAAGTTACATTAGGTCACCTGCAGGTAAAGCGTTTTCTGCGCCAGGATCTCTTTTCTGTGTTCATTGAGCAGAGTTACACCCCAGGAGCGCTCTGGCCGAGGAGGGCTGGGGACACTTCCCAGTTACCCATTCCTGGAATGGTCCTGCCAATCTCAGTCTCAAAATGTCCAAACAGGGTATTTAATTGACCTGTTACATTTCAGGTCTGCTTTCCACATCTGCTGCCTGCTTAAGAGGCGTCTTGCAAAGGAAACGATACAAGTATTCACAGGAGAAGTCACCTTCAAGAATCCACGGACCCTCCACAGTGTTCCCCAGCTTGCTCCGGGGTGCCAGCCTTAGTCTGCACCCTCACCACCCCTCCCCTGCGCCTCCTCCCCCAACAAGCCTACACCTGCCACCCAAACACACTCAGAGTTCACCCAACACATGCAAGCTCCCAGGTAAGACCCAGCAAAATTGACAGCAGGGCTGTGGGAAAGAAGTGGGAATAGAGAATGTGGTTAACAAAGTGGGTTCAAAGGCGCGGGCTTCCTCGTTACCACCGTCCAATAACAGCGCACGAGATCAACCTGCCCTGAGCTTGAAGGCAGGCATGGCTGGAGGAGGATCCAGGCTTGTGAGGAAAGAGAGATGCTCTTTAATCTATTCACCGATTTGTTTTTAAATGTGTTTCAAATTCTAGCAATACACTATTTTAAACAGTGCTTCAGAACCAGGCAGCAATTGCCACCCCATCTCTGGGAGTGGCTGCAACAGAAAGTGGTGCCTTTGCAATGCGGTGATTTGTGATGTGTTGCACAAAAACAGAGCCTCAGTCCACCAACTTTGTAGGTTCTGAGTGAGCCAGATGTTCCGTTTGTTTTTAGAGGTCCAGAGGCCAGAAAGTCAGAGGGTGTTCGGTTGGAAGGGATTCCGGAGTGCTTCCAGCTGAAATTCTGATCACCCAGAGCCGTGGGGGGACCCACACAAAGACACGTGTGTGACTTTCTCAGGGATGGGGTAACAACATACCACCAACTGGGTGGCTTAAACAACAGAAAGGTATTGCCTCCCAGTTCTGGAGGCTACGAGTCCAAATTCAAGGTGGCAGGGCCACTTCCTTCTGAGGATTCTGTGGGAAGGATCTGTTCCAGGCCTCTCTCCGTGGCTTGCAGATGAACGTCTTCATGTCCACATGGTGTTATCTCCGTCCAAGCTTCCCCTTTTTACAAGGACATCAGTCATATCTTAATGACTCATCTCAACTTGTTACCTCTGTAAAGACTCCATGTCCAAATAAAGTCACATTCTGAGGTACTGAGGTACCAGGAAGCCAATATATATTTTTGGAGGGACTCCATTCAACCCCTAACACTCTGGTTCTTCTGACTTCACGTCCAGTTGTGTTTCTGCTTTCAAGGTGGTACCTTGATAATAACACTTCGAAATTTTTCTGTAAAATATTTTCAGTGGCTGAGTAAGTCTGACAAACTTTCACGTCCATGGCTTATGGGGAGCTCTTGACATTTGAGATTAGAGACCTTGGCTTTCTATGCCCGAAGATCTCAGGTGGGAAGGAGTCTTGCCCTGCTCCCAGGTAGTGGGGCCAGGCCATGGGGTCTTCCTCTCCTGGTTCCCCTGGGCCCAACTCTGAGTCCCCTGTGGCCTCAGTATTCCAGGAGGAGGCTACAGAACAGCAGGTAGCCCGGAGGATGGCTCAATGGATGCTCGGGGGTTATTCCAGTTAAAAAGAGCAAAATGGAATTGTGGAACCCTGCCTGGTGCTCTTCTCTCTCCCCCCAGTTAGCTGGACTCTAGGTGCAATCCGAGTCCTGAAACAGTAAACTGACGGGTTGTCGCAGCCCTTGGCCCTTGCAAGCGGGGATTCCTTGGTGACTCCTCAAGCTCTAAGTATAGTGTCCAGGCAAGCGAGCGATAGGGAGTCGCCCTCCTTTCTCCCTTTTCTAGTCCCAAACAAGGAAAAACAAACCAATTTGTGCTGGGAACACTTTTACCTGTTCAGTTGCACCCCTCCCTTCCTCCACACCCTGGTCTCCTGCCCCTCCCCAGCCTGCTGCTCCTCATCTGTGAGGGGAACGGCTCCCTCTGAGCTAAGTTCCTGTTTCATCTTCTTCCTGTTAATTAACGTGAAGTACCCGTTTCTGAGAAGTGCCCAGCTATTTATTTCAGAGCAGGCAAGTCTAAACACAGCTCTACCAGCCACAGCAGGAGAAAGACGTGGTAAAGGCACCTGGCTCACATGACAAGAGCCACGGGCCCTGCGCTCCAGCATCGTAGGACAAAGCACAGGGTCTTCGAGGGTCTCTCGGCAGGGCCAAGCTTACCACGCACAAAGTATTGCCTCCTTACAGGTGTGGGGGCTTCCAATAGGGTCTATTGCCCAGAGCCACTTGTCATGACTTGTCACCCCCTCTCCAACTGGCACTACTGGAAGTTCTGACCTTTGGCTCATGCAGGTTCTACAGAGCCCCTAGTAACATGAAAATACTCCCAGACAGTACTTTATCGCAGCAAGCAAGATTTTTCAGAACTGGGATACCAACTTCGCGCCTCGGTCAGGATGGGCCATTGCAGAGCTATGAAGTGGGCAGAGGGGACAGATTCTGCAGGCTGGGTTGGGGGTTCAGGGACCCCAGGGAAGAACTTCACTCACTTGGGAATTTTGCTTGTGGGACAGCCTTGCTCTGAGGCTGCTGATGAAAAGATGTCAAGTTGGGGTCATTTAGTCACTGCCATCTGCCAAAGAGGACAAAGGCCAGTTTGTGGTCAGGAAGCCCAAGGCTAGTCTTGTAAAAATGGTCTTTATCAGGGAAGCAAGTTTTACATGAGAAGGGGAACCTGACAGACAGGCTCTTTATATTTTTTCATTTTGCTGCAGAATATTCATGGAGAAAAAAAAATCAGGGTTTCTTGGGCATTTTTTCCTTTCAAGAACTCTCACGACCAGGGAGTAAAATGTTACAGCCCGAATGACTCTTCTCATGCTGTGAGAGACCTCAGAGGGGCGCTCCCTCCTCTCTGGTTAGGACGTCATAAAACTTGGGGCTGAGAACTTTAAATTGCGACAAGAATTAACAAGAGGCCTGCCATGCTGTGGAAGCCTGGGTATTCTCAGGCCTTCCCAGGTCATACAGAAAGGGTTCCTACAAATCAAAAGGCCGGGCTCCTTTGTGCAGGGAATTTGCATGGGAGGCGAAGATTTATGGTAAATGGCCACCAGATGGTGTCTTAGTTCTCCTCAAGCCAGTATTCTGGCTTGCTTTGTTCTCCTTGCTGATGAGAGTTGACATTTCATGTGAAGAACAGTCAATCCCAGGAAAGATGGTGGGACCAAAGGAGCCACGAGTATTATTTCATTTGTTCAGCCTGACAAGTCTCCAAGCTCATAAACGTGGGGGAGCCACAGCCGTTGACCTAGAGCTCATATAAGTGCATATTTCTTCACACAGTGGGCTGCAACGATTAAAGTCGTATCAGCTCCCAACATGTATGCGGACCTGACTCAGTGCTAATTGCTCCCACCGAGCGTGTTGGTGCTGGATTCATAGCTGCTGTCTAGCTCTCGGAAGCTTTGTGTGACCTCGCTGTAGGGGGAGATAAACTCTTCATTCTTGTGGAACCATCTTTACAAATCATGGTGGCTTTCTAAATAAATAAGCTTCCTTTTTCAAAAAATTATCTTTCAGAGACCAATATAATATTTTTCTCTGTCACTGTGAAAATAGGAATTTAAGCTGGAAAACTCAGTTGTAAGTGAGCGTGGTGACCTTCACAATTGTCTTCTCTGTAGCCAGCATTTCTACTGCTTCTCCCAAAGACTGACCTTATCCAGGATTGCAGGTCTAACTTCTCATAGGGGTTTAATGAAGTGACTGAGTGACTAGACATCCCCACAGACGTTTCCGGAATCTGGAGAGTGGATGTGAGATTACAGTGCAGTGGGGTGGAATTTGGGATCCTTGTTCCCTGGTGGAGCAGTCCTGTTCACCTCCTCACACTGCACTTTCTCTCTTTGGAAATGTTTGGTGTCTGGCTGTCACTGCTAGTGTCATTATTTAATGTGCGCATGCGCACACACACCCCCTTGGGCAGAGCATTAACATGGAAGAATATTTGTCTCCCTCTTTCCCTTTCACATCCCAGTCCCCACACATCACTGCCCCATTTTCACTGCTGGAGCATGGGGACAAGGCAGGCCACGGGTGGGGTGGCTGGCATGTCCCTGACTGTACCGACAGGGAAGGCCAGGACACTGAGGACAGTCCCTGCACCTTCTCACCCCCTGAGGTTATCAGGGTATGCATGTAGTGAGACCATCCAAGCTGCCATGACCTATTCTCCCTGAAGATGCTACCTGTGGTCTCGAAAGCTGTATCCATGGGAAGCCAGCTGCTGGTTGTGCTCCTATCACAACCCATGTCTCCATCTCGGCATGCTGAGTTCAGTTCATTTTTATTTTCACATACACAAATCAGGGGCTACCTGTCAGGGGTTTGACAGGGGTTTCAGAGCAGGTTTGGGTGTTCTATTGGCAGCAATTCTTTTTTCCACTACGAACACCCACCTTGGAGTGACATGCATCACTTCTTTACCTGATTTATTTACAATGTTGGTTCTGACACACCATGTGCTGGAAAAGAACAACAGGAACTGTTGCTGCGAGACCCCCAATCTCCCGTCCGACCTGTCAGCTAAGTAGAGCCCCCGTGGCTGATGGAAACATGTGCCCACAGGAGTCAGCCCAACTGGGTAAACTCTTGGCTCTGCCCCGTGCAAGCTGTGTGGCTTTGCACCAATTACTACCGGGAACACGGTTCCGCTCCATTCCCACGCCACAGTCAGAGGGTTGGGAGGGTGGGGGACAGGGGTCTGAGCGCCACCTGGCGGTAGACGGAGGTCCGGCAGCCTCCTGGGGAGGAGAGCTGCGTAGGTTTGGAGAGCAGAGGACCGTTCAAATGATTTAATCTTGCCCCCTCATTTTCAGTGGAGGAAATTCAGGCTTAGAGAGGATGACAGGCTTGTCTGAGTGCTCGCAGTGGCGGAGTCTGGTGGTTAAGCACAGCGTACTGGCGTCTTTGTGTCTGAATCCTGCCTTGGCAGTCGGGAGCTAGTGTAACCTTGGGCAAATTTCGAAACTTCGCAGTAATCAGTTTTCTTACCTACAAAATGAGGGAAATCATGCTCGCCACCTCAAGGGTTTTTAAGAAGATTAAATTAGGCGGTGCATGTGGAAGTGCTTAGCACCGTGTCTGACCCCAGCAAGAGATACATCTCCACAGCAGAGCGCTCTTTCTCTCTCATAGCTGGTTATCCGCATTTGTAGTGTCCCTTGTGATGGATAACACTCTTCGCCTTGCTCATTTAGAACTGGAAGCGGGAGAATGAGGAATCCCAAAGACCTGAAGAAAGCAGCGGCGGATATTTGGCTTTGGGATAGAACGTTTGACTTTGGTTATTGAGTGAAAGAAGAGTGGAAATGACCTTTTGGTGCCAGCGTGGCTCAGATTCACTGCCACTGATTAAATGCCTCGGGTACTCTATAAATTTTGGTTAGATGAAGGACAGGAAAGAGGCCTGAGCACAGGGCTTGTGGACCCCGTCTCAGAAGAGAGGGGCTGGAAGGGGAACTCAGGGAAAGTCTCATTCCTCACTGTCCACTTGTGGTGCAAAAGACCAGCTGAGGACCACTGCACTTCCTCTGTTTTTGTAGCAGTGACATTCAGAAAGACCACTTACTTAGTTCTATAGACGCCATATTCTGTTTTTGAGATGGGTCTCACTTGGTCACCTGGGCTGGAATGCAGTGGCATGATCACAGCTCACTGCAGCCTTGAATTCCTGGGCACAAGCGACCCTCCTGCCTCATTCTCCCAAAGTGCTGGGATTTCAGGTGTGAGCCACAGTGCCCAGCTGATACCACATTCTTTAAATAAGTGTGGTGGTCACCTTCGTGTTTGAGTCTGGTCTGGCAGTCCTGTTGAAAATAGGACAGGTGAACCTTGCCAGGAGCCAGGAAGACAAGGAGGGAGAAAAAGAAACAAATACCCCAACTTTCTTCTCCTCTCTCATCGACTCATGGTGCTCCCATGGTCCTGACCCGAGTCAGAGCCAGGGGCCAAGGAGCCCGATGGCACAGCCCATGGGTGTCTTCCTCCAGGGCACAAAACAGGGCAGAGAATGGATCTGAGGGAGAAAATCGAGAGAAATATTCACAGCCCACAGCTTATAGGTATGTAGAGGAAGTTAAAAAATATTTGGATTTTGTATATTCAACTGCACTCCTCTCCATTTGAAAAGATTCTTTATAATCTCATTTGTGATACTGTATTTCCACTGGTATTACAAAAAAGTGTGTGTTTTCCTCTCCTTTCCCACCCCCCTTCTCTGCTCTGCTTCTGTCCTTGTAGCGGTTCTCACCCATATCCAATATGATAGGGGTTATTAGAGATGTAGATGGAAATGGATAGGGAAACAGACAAATGCACCTTTCTAGAACATTCCCTACTTTGCTCCACTCCCCAGCCCCAGTATGTTCTCAGGAGCCTGCCCTCGCTGCTGGAGGAGGAAACGCTGGGTAAGTGGGAGACTCACAGAGAGGGAAAGAAGACGGCTTGATGGTGTCTGGACCTACAGGAGGCATCATAGGTGTGAGTGCTTCTCTCCGCTTCTGCCTCGCCATGGATCCACTCATTTGATCAATCATATTTATTGAGTATATAATTTGTGCCTGGGACCATGCCAAGTGCTAACGAATAATGCACAGCCCTGCCTACAGGACCCCACAGTCTGCATCATACTGGTGCTCACGGTGCTCAGCGGTTCACATTGACCATGCAGTGGGGTCAGCTCACGACAGAGGCACGCCTGAGCACACAGAGCCCAGGAGAGGGTCCTGCAAAGTTAGGAAAGGTTTCCTGGGTCACTGAATCTTACAAATAGAGTTAGAGGCCAAGAAGTTAACACATGAAGGGAGAGGGAGGGGAGAACACACCTGGCAGAAGGAGATCTTGGCAAACGCTAATTCTGAGTGACCCATGCAAAGAGTGTGGAGGAAGCCCCGGGGAAGTAGGCAAGTCCCAGAGCTGGGAGGATGTGAGGGCCGAGGGAAGGAGTTCAAGTTTATTCTGAAGGCAACGGGAAGGAGTCAAAGAGTCTCCATGAGGGAGTGACCTGGCAGACGCCATTTTTGGAGCAGTCATGGCAGCAGGGGTGGAGGCTGACACGGCTGAGAAATGGGAGGAGGCTGTCACAGCACACTGAGCACTCCACGACCGAAACCTGGCCTTGGCAGGAAGAGCCGAGGAAGAAGGGATGTTGTAACCTGTAAAGAGAGGCCAAAGAGATACAGTGTCCAGAAACATCAGCTTCAGTTTCTGCATCAAGTAATGTGCTTTTTTGGCTGCAAAAACAGAAAATTCACTAGTCTGTGAACTTTGCTACCTGTTTCAGATAAATTCAACATAGAGAGGGGAGAAAACTCTTTCTAGATGAATATCTGTTCTTTTCAGAGCACAGAGCATCAATTGCCTACTTTGTACACACATTTCTACTTGGTAGCAGACAGACGTGACAACAGCCTTTGAGGGCAATGCCAGGTCCCACGAAAGTCGCTGGAATGAAACATAGAAGCAGCACTGGGAAGGGCCGGTGCTGCCACAGTCCCAGGTCTGGGGCATTACAGGTACCCTACAGATGGCTGCACAAGCCCTGCATATGGCCGACATATGCCCAGAAGCTTTTCAATGTGGGCACCAAGGCAGAGCACTGTGTTAAGCGAGGCAGCCCTGGCTCCGTTCTGTTTTTTACTGCCTCCCACCTTTAAGTAGAAGACTCTTCTTTTTAATTCTTCCTGTGATGTGGAACAGCTAAAATTAAAACGTGTTCCACAAACTGACTCAACAAGCTCACCTGGTTTATCATTGCCTGGCTGTGTGTCAAACTCCTGGGCTTGTACCCCAGACATTGGATGCGGCCTCTATTTATAGAAAAGAACTGTTCTGGGATGAGGGAGCTTCTTCCTGAATATCAGGAGGTGTCTTAGGGAGACAGTTTGGGGGCTACCTGCAGCCTGCATTCAGGAGGGCTTCCCACATCTGTAACCTGTGAAACCAAGTTAAGATTGGCTGACCTTTGAAACTGAAAAGTTTGTTTTGGAAGCACTGACTTCACTTCTGTTCCAGTTATAAATGGTAAGATTAAAGCATATAGCTGAGGATTCTGACAGTGTATGTTTTTAAAAACCTAACTGACAATGAAATAGCATAATGCAAGAGTAAATTTCTCTGGAGGAAGTACAAAACATGTAAAATCATTGAAGAAAAATTATCAGATAGCGTATAAATATGGTTTGCATTTGTTAGAGTGTGTTTAACTATGCCAGTAGATTGTTATTTTAAAGCAATCCCAATGACAGTTGTGTAGGATAATCATAAATAATAAAGGCATTACAATACTGGTGCTTTCGAAATGAGAATTTTTGTGCTTTTAAAGAATGCAGTTATGTTCCTGAATGAGTCTATGTAGAGAAAGGCAATGGAACATAGTAGCCTATGCTTCAAGCAGTGAGCTGCTGAGTTAGAATCTGCAAGTCAAAACTTATTTGCATGTAATTCTCAGACCAGAAATAAAAAAGCCATGAAAGATTACTTTGAAGAGAAATACTAGAATTTTTTTTGAGGTACCTAGGAGAAGGAAAACAAAGCGGGGAAATGAAATGAGACTTGAAATTTTGTCTACCATGTGTAAATGTGCAGATGGTTGAAGTATCTAAAGCAATTCTGGTAAAGGTTCCAGGAAGCACGTTTATAACAGGTAGTCCAGTGTACCCAGCCCAGTGCAGGATGCAAAATGTATTAGACCTGGTCCCTGGCTTTGGGCTAACGCAACAGGCAGTTGGAAATGTGAGACACTGTGACACAAGAGAGCACGCAAGTGCAGACATACAGTTAATGCCATAGAGCAGCCATCGCATATCTGAATACACCCCTTTCCTCTTTTGGAACTGGAACCACCTAATGATGCATTTCAGGCACCACAATAAAAGGGCAACAGAGGTGTAACAGGTGTGGCTTTAAAGTTATTTTAAAACAGCTTCTATATTTCTGCTTCGTTTTCATTTAAGGTAGAACCAGAGCATTTCTCTCTACATATATCTTCTCTTTGCTTTTTCTAAGTTGGGGCAACAAGGCTAGTTCAATGTATGTGGGTTTGGAGGCAAAGAATCTCTGGTCAAGCAAGATCACTGATGACTCAGCTACAGATAAGTTTGATTACAATTGAGGAAAGAAGAGTGTATCCATTTAGGCTAAAACCCAAAATAGCAGTGGTCTCACATAAAAGAAGACCAAAGGCAGGCAGTCTATGCCGGGTGGGCTGCTGCTTCCACCTCATTGCTTCAGGATAGCTGCACAGGCTCCAGCCATTATGTCTGGATTTTAGGCAGCAAGGGGAAGAAACACATAGCCCACCCTGTAAGGTTGCTTCTTAAAAGTCTCACACAGTTTCAAATTGACCCCCAAATTTCAGTGGCTTATTACAACAATTCTTTTTCTCATTCACATCCTCCCTCCCAACATGGGTTGCATGTATGGTAGTCTCTGCTCCACGTGGTCACTCAGGAACCCAGGCTGATGGAGCATCACTGGTCCCTATGGCAGAGGGAGAATGTGCTTTGCTCGAAAGTCACACATGGCTCTGTGCTGGCCGTCCCTGCTTAACTGTAAGGAAATGGGGGCGAGAACATGGCTATTCCATGAGCAATAAATGTCTCTCCGGCAGTTACGCAGAGAACCGAAATGTGCTCCCATTCTGTTCTAGAACAACTTCCCATGGGAAGCAGGGTCTGGGCCATAGGAATTCAGAACTGCAGAAACACAACTGATCCACTTGCATTCATATTTGTGTCCATTCCCTAAGTATAGTGGATGTTATCAGACTTGCACTGCCTTTTACATTTCTACCTTTCCTTCTATATTCTGACAAATTTTTTTTAAAAATCAAGAAAACATGTTCTCTCCTTAATTTTTGCTAAAACAGCAGGCAGTGTGACCTGTGCTCTAGACTTTATCCTGATCAGGGCAAGCAACAGGTGAAAGTTAAAAATGTCCCCTCTTTGTCACTCTCTGAGGAGGCAGGTGGGGCTTCATCAGCACTCACCCACCGGCGTGTCTGCCCCCACCCTCCCCTGCTCACCCTAGCCCACCCCTCCCTCCCCTTGGCAGCCCATGGCATGTATCCAGTCCCGGGCAGCAATCTGATAAGTGGGTTTGCAGTTCTTTCTTTGAAAGGAAGGTACAAAAAGCACCAAACCTGAAACTTAGAAGTAAAAGACTTAAGACCTCAAACCACTTGAAACCATGTCCCCAGATCCTCCTTCACCATCGATCTACAAAGTCCTAGTTAAAGGAGTGCTCATCTGAGCACTGAGGGCTTGGTAAGGTGATCTCCCGGCAGTGGAGAGAGGGCTGCTCTGCACCTAATTTGGGCCAAAGGGGAAATGTGTTAGTGACCCTGGCAGGGTGAGGGCGTGGAGGGGCGTTGCCTCGCAGGGCGCCTGCTTCCACCCAAACCCCAAACACAGCCTTAAACCGAGTGAAGAAGGATAGCGCAACCCTCACGTAGGGGCTCCGCACCGTGTTTTGCATTTGGGCTGATTGCGGGCTTTAGAACGGCAGGTTTCAAGATCTGCTATCCTAAAAAAGGAAACTGTCATGAAAAAAGGGAGATTCTCAGAAATAAAATCCCAAGCAGACAGATATAAACTAGCCTGTTGTTGGAGAGAGAGATGGCGCTTTCAGCAACCTGCATGTGCGTCCCGCTGGTCTGCCCGGCGGCCTCTCGGACCCGGCCTGCTTCGCCCTGGCTTGTGGGAGGCCTGGCTTAGGCAATCTTCCCTTCCTCGGCAGCCCCGCACCCGCCGTCCTTCAGTCTTCTCTCTCCTCCAAGTCACTGGCTGAGTTGGACGGTCTGGAACTTTAATTTTTTTTCTTGCCACTCCCACAAATCTGCATTTAGCCCCTTCGGATTAAAGGTTTTTATTGGCAATTCACTGAGAACAACAGATAGGATCGGACACATGCAATAATGGAGAAATCCCGGAGGCTCCAAACATCTCAGGGGCCTCAGAGCAGCCGTCCTGTCCAGGGACACTGAGGTTGGCTGCCCCCGCCCCAACCCCTCGGCCCCGCCACAGCCTCGCCCTGAGCCCGGCACCTGCTTGGGAATGGCCGTCCAGGCGCGAAAGGCAGGAGTGCCGGCACAGGTGCCCGTCGGAGTGCCAGCCTGCCCTCGTCACAGGTGAGGGTGCCCATTCCAGGAATTCCAGATGAGGGGTTTAACGTCAACGAGAGACTTTCTCCGCAAAGGAAAGTCACCTTCAGGGCCTTCCTCACGGGACCTTAAAGTGTAGATACACTTCACAGGGGGCTCAAACTTTAAAGATAGGAGGAGGAACAAAGAGCAGAATAGGACAAGGGATGGACTCCAGCCTAAGTGGCCCCTGCTAACTCAGAAGCCCAGAGCAGGCCAGGTGACAGAATCAGGCTGCCTCCAGTTCATATGGCATCTTTGGGTCACTGAGGCAATGTGACCCTTCTGGGAGATGCGTCCCCATGTCTCAGCCACTGCTTGGGAAGCAAAGCCTGGGTGCACTGCAGAGCCCTTCGTGCACATGGCACGTTGCTTTCTGCGCATGGTTCCGGGACAGCAGCAGAGAGGGCTCTTCCCTTGGGGCTGTCACTCAGCCACATGGCGATATGGACCCGACGTTGCCAGATCTTTCCATTTTTCAAGAGACACTGAGAGTCCAGACTATAATGTAAATTCTCCTGATTTATAAATGTAGGTCACTGTTTCAAATATTTAGAACACTATGTGAGCCAGGTGCGGTGGCTCACGCCTGTAATCCTAGCACTCTGGGAGGCTGAGGCAGGCAGATGGCTCAAGGTCAGGAGTTCAAGACCAGTCTGAGCAAGAGTGAGACCCCATCTCTACTATAAATAGAAAGAAATTAATTGGCCAACTAAAAATGTATAGAAAGAATTAGCTGGGCATGGTGGCGCATGCCTATAGTCCCAGCTACTCGGAGGCTGAGGCAGGAGGATCGCTTGAGCCCAGGAGTTTGAGGTTGCTGTGAGCTAGGCTGATGCCATGGCACTCTAGCCCAGGCAACAGAGTGAGACTTTGTCTCAAAAAAAAAAAAAAAAAGAAAGAAAACGCTATGTGGACCCAACAAAAAGTGACTAATGGGCTCTGAAGCAGAAGGTGAGGGAACCCAGGCCCACCATGTGCTGGGGCTTGAGAAAAGTGCTGATGGTGACAACAGTGGGGTTTGAGCGTATCAGGCAGATAAACGAGAGAAGGAGGAGTGGGCCTTCCACTGGGGATGGACCATGAATAAACGGTCAGAATGTGGGAATGCTCTACTTTGATCTTGTTTCTGTGCCTTCTGTTAAGAGAAAGGCTGGAGAGGGTGGAACAGGCTAGGAGTGAAAGGAAGGTTAATGTAGAAAAAGCACTCAGCTTTTTCAATAGTCCAGACTTCTGGCCTAGTAAGTTCATCATGAGAGCTAACTCCTGTGGTATATGCAATATGCCAGGCACTGTTCTTGGCATTTGAACTCATTTAATCCCATCAACAGCCCTATTTGGGCCGGGCGAGATGGCTCATGCCTGTAATCCTAACACTCTGGGAGGCCAAGGCGGGAGGATAGTTTGAACTCAGGAGTTCGAGACCAGCCTGAGCAAGAACAAGACCCCATCTCTACTAAAAATAGAAAGAAATTAGCTGGACAACTAAAAATATATAGCAAAATTAGCTGGGCATGGTGGTGCACGCCTGTAGTCCCAGCTACTCGGGAGGCTGAGGCAGGAGGATCACTTGAGCCCAGGAGTTTGGGGTTGCTGTGAGCTAGGCTGATGTCGCGGCACTCTAGCCAGGGAAACAGAGTGAGACTCTATCTCAAAAAAAAAACTTTATTTGATGGGTCTTGTTATAATCCTCATTTTACAGATGAGTAAATTGAGGCACAGAGTGGCTAAATCACTTCCTCAAGGTCACACAGCTAGCAAATGGCAGAGCTGGGATTTGAGCCCAGGTAGTCTGGCTCCAGACCACGTGTTCTTAACCACTATGTCCTCTTGGCATGAGAAAAACAGACAGGACTCTCAGCTTCATTGGCCATCTGTGACAGTCCTGAGAGAAGGGAGGGGGAGAAACAGAAGACTTAAGAGACACATAATATGCCCTGATTTTTTTATAAAAAGTTTTAAATAAAATATATTCCTACAAAAACTATAGACGTGATACAATGATATCCCTGCATACCCACCACGTAGTTTGAGAAGTAAAAGTTTCAGGTACTTGTTGCCTGTGGCCCTTCTAAACCCATTCCCTTTGCTCCCTTCTCACCTTCTGCACTTGTGTGTGTTTGCCACATCTGTGTGTGTTCATAAACAACGGAGCAAAGAGTTGGGCGAGTTTTTAAACTTTATATAAATGGTATGTTGGCCAGGCGTGGTGGGTCACACTTACAATCCTAACACTTTTGGAGGCCAAAGCAGGAGGATCGCTTGAGACCAGGAGTTTGAGACCAGCCTGAGCAAGAGCAAGACCCCATCTCTACAAAAAATAGAAAAATTCGCCTGATGTGGTGGCGCGTGCCTGTAGTCCCAGCTACTGGGACTGGGGAGGCTAAGGCAGGAGGATGGCTTGGGCCCAGGAGCTGGAGGTTACAGTGAACTATGATTGTCCCACTGCCCTCTAGCCCACGTGACAGTACAAGACCCTATCTCAGAAAAAAAAAAATGGTACTGTATTTTATGCAGCCTTCAGCAACTTCTATTTTTTCAACCCTGGTTTTTGAGATTGAGCTATGCTGATACATGGAGCTCACATTCATTCACTTTTTGATATACTTTTTTATTGGAGCATAATTTCCATTAATAAGATTCACAAATCTAGGTGTAGCTCAAGGAATTTTTGACAAAGTGGTTACATCTGTGTAACCAGCATTTAGCTTAAAAAAATATGCATCATACTACCAGGACTTAGAAGTCTTCCTCGTACCCCTTCTCGTGTTCATTCATTTTAACTGCTGAATAGTATCTCATTGTATAAGTGTATTATGATTTTTAATCCATTTTCTTAGTTAACAAACATTTAAGTTGTTTGCATCTTCTCTCTCAATAACCAACACTGATGTGAACATCTGGGCTTATCTCAGCTGTATGCCTAGGCGGTGTCTCGCTGAGGGGTGGGGTCCACACGTCTCCAGCTTAACTCCGTGTCACCCAGACTCTCCGTGTCCCAACTCTCACTCCACAGCAGAGTGGAAGGGTTCCCTTCCTCCACATCCTCGCAGCACTTGGGACTGTCAGACTTTTATAGTTCCTAACCTGAAGGGGGTGAAATGGTTTCTCATCACGATTTTAATCTGCGTTTCCCTGATTGCAACTGAAGTCAAGCATCTTTTCCTATAGCCGATACGGGCTATTTAGGTTTCCTCTTCTGTGAATTGCTTATTCATGTCCTTTGCCAGTTTTTCTATTGGGTTGTTTATCTTTTTCTTACTGATTTATGGGAGCTCTGTATATAATCTGAATGCTATTCTCATGTCAGTGATATATCAGGGTATGATGCTTTACTTCAATTTTCAAAAGAGGAGAGAGGATTAGTTTTATGAGTGATAAGCCATTGAGTTGGTTATAAATTTCTAGCAGAATTCTAGAACAGATTATTAAGTGGATGATTTGTGAGCATTGAGAACGGAAAGTCGTGATCACTGGGCGGGACGCAGATTACAAAAAACAAGTCATGCCAGACTCTCAGCTTTGTCACAGTAGGGTTTCAACTGCCACCCATTACCGTCTGGGCGACACTCTTAAATTATGAGCCACAAAGTGCTCTACAGACGTTATCTCACAGCAGCCGGCGAGATTGATAGCGTCATTATCCCCGTCGTGCAGACGAGAAGAGCGAGGCTCTAAGTCGCTCAGCAGCACAGGGACCGGGGAGGAGCCCCGGCCTGGCAGATCAGGGCAGCACTGAGGTATTTGTGCTGTCATTTTCACAAGGCCTTTGACCTAGGCCTTGTAAACATGTGGAGATCTGTGGGCTGAATCGTAGACACTAGATGGGTGCAGTTACGGTGTCCCGTGAGTTTCAGTCCTACAGGAATTTTCCGGAGACCTGCAAGTGGGCTCTGTCTTGACCCATTCAATAAGCTCATCAATGTCTTTTTAAAAAACAGAGACAACATGCAAATCATAATTGTAAATTGCCTGAAACTGAATTAAGATTTTAAAAAAATTTAAAGTTTGAATTAATGCAAATTCCTGGAGGTACATGAAGAGAGGTTTGTCCAAATCTCCTTCCCTCCTCCCCTCCCCAGTTCCAAAGATCCAACCAGGGAGGAGGCCAGAGGGACATTTCCAAGGGGCCCAAAGGAGGCTGGGGCATCCTGTCAGGGTAGGACGGAACAGAAAGAGCCAGAGGCTGTGTCTGAACTCAAGTGAGGAAGGACAGTCAACACAGGCTGAGTCCCAGGGACAGTGCCAGAAGGGACACCTGGGCCAAGGGCCAGGGGACAAGGGGGTGCAGGAGAGGAGTGGGGCCAGCTGGGAGGTGGGGAGGGCCAGTGGGTCCTGAGAAGGAGATAGAGGATTGGTGGCTGAGTGCCCCGGACTCCCTTAAAGGTAACAGGTGAGGGCTGGCAGGTTTTAGAAGAAAGAAAAGGCTGCACGCATGGTGGGTGGGTGTCACACCCAGACAGGAACAGACCTTGTCCAGGAGGCCGCTCATCCAGGATGTTGTAGGCAAGGTCCACAGACTCAAGTTTGGCCAGACAATCACCCTTGTCATTCCAACCCAGATCCTTCAATACAGTGTGGGAGGAACAAGTGAGGACCATGTTTGAGAAGTAGAGGCAGAGTGTAGGGCTAGGAAGGGGACGGAGTCTCCCACTTACTGTGAGCCCAAGGGGACCCTAGACACCTCTCAGAGAGAGGGGAAAAAGTATTTGAGAAGCATGTCAGGACAAATTTCCTTTCTTTTTTTATTCAGATCATAAAAGTGATAGATATCAATCATCACTTTTGGGAAAATACAGTAAAGTAGGAAGAAAATAAAAATTTCCCATCCTCCTGTCTACAGAGAACTGCTACTGTTTTAGCACATAGTCTATTTCCAGGCCTAAGTATGCCTGTAGACAAACTTCTCGTTTGTTAGTTTTTCCAGATTAGGGTCATTTTGTATGTTTTTTGCACTTAACTCTCTGCTATAGTCCGAATGTTTGTGTCCTCCGCAAATTCATATGTTAAATCCTAACCCCCAAGGTGGTGGTGTTAGGAGGGGAGGTGATTAGGTCATGAGGGCTCTGCCTTCATGGATGGAATTAGCGCCCTTAGAAAAGAGACCTGGAATGTTCCCTGGCCCCTTCCATCATGTGCGGACACAGCCAGAAGGTGCCGTCTATGAACTAGGAAGCCAGCCTTCGCCAGACATGGAATCTGCTCAGACCTTGATCTTAGACTTCCTAGCCTTCAAAACTTGGAGAAATGAATTTCTGTTGCTTATAAACTTCCCAATTTATGGTACGTTGTCATAGCAGCCCGAATGGACTAAGACACTACCTGTTGCATCATATGAGCATTTTCCCATATTTTTCAACCACATAATTTGTAATGGTCCTGTAACATTCCATCATATGAATGTATCATAATTTATTTAACAGATTGCTTATTGTTAGATGTACATTAATATAAATCTTGAGATATAATCTGGGTATTAATCTAGATAAACAAGCTCAAATGCTTTAGCTCTGCCCTTAGGAAACTGCCAGAAGTCATAAAAGCAGCTGCGTGCTGGGGCAGTCCCGGAGGCCATGACATGCAGGTGTGCTGGGGGACAGTGCCCCCTGTGGCATCCTCAGCTGTCAGAGGGAGGGTACCCCAAGGCCAACAAACAATCAAGCTTTGTGTTGAGAAGCACAGCCCCTGAGCATGGCCCACCGCCCACCCAAGCTGGTGCAGCAGGCCTCACGGGGCTATGGCCTGGGTCCTCCCAGAGGTCCCAGCCTCTGGCAGCCATCCCCACACTCTCACCCCATTCTGCTCTCTCCATCCCTCACAAATGTCACCCCTTCTCGCCACACCCAGCTCTGCTGTGGTCAGCAGACCCCCCGTCTTCAGCCCTTCGCTGCACGTCTGTCATGTCTGTGGGCTGAACCCAAGCACTACTTGCCTCGGAGCCTCCCCACTGCCAGCTCCAAGTTATGTCTCTCTTTTCTCTTTAAAACCCACCGCTTACTTGAAGCTGTGCCATCCAGCTCCATCACATCCTACCTCTCCTTGTCACTGTCTGCTCCAACCCCTCGCCATTTCCCCTTTCACTAAAAACCCTAGTTCCGGCTCACTGGTTTCCCCTCAACATTTCCAGTGATGTTGAACACCAGAGCTTCTAAGTTCCTCTGTTGGTTTCCTAGGGCTGCCATAACAAATTACTTCAAACTGGGTGAAGTGTATTCTTGCACAGTTCTGGAAGCTAGAAATCCAAACTCAAGGCATGGCCAGGGCCATGGTACCTCTGGGGGCTCCAGAGGAGAACCCTCTTTGCCCTTTCCAGCTCCAGGTGGCCGCAGGTATTCCTTGACTTGTGGCTGTGTGATACCAATCTCTTCACATGGCCTTCTTTTGTGTGTCTGTGTCTTCTTTTTATTATATGGACATTTACTGGATTTAGGACTCACCTGGATAATCCAGGATGATCTCATCTCTAGATCTTTAATTTAATTATTTTATCTGCAAAAACTCTTTTTCCAAATACGGTCATAGTCCCAGGGTCACAGTTTCCAGGGCATAGACTATCTTTTTAGAGGCCACCATTCAATTCACTTCAGGGTCTTATCCTGTTTCCCACCCTAGGCACTCCAGTCTCATGGCCACACCATAGACTCTGTCAATTCTTCACAGAAATAGAAAGAATAACCCTAACATGTATATGGAACCACAAAAGCCCCAGAATAGCCAAAGCCATCCTGAACAAAAGGAGCAAAACTGGAGGAATCACATTACCTGACCTCAAATTTTACTATAGAGCTGTAGTAACCAAAGCAGCATTGTTTTGGCATAAAAACAGACACATAGACGAGTGGAACAGAATAGAGAACCCAGAAATAAATCCACAGTCTATAGTGAACTCATGTTCTACAGAGGTGCCAAGAACATACAGTGGAGAAAGGACAGTCTCTTTAATAAATGGTGCTGGGAAAACTGAATGTCCATATGCAGAAGAATGAAACTAGACCCTTACCTCTTGCCATATACAAAAATCAAATCAAGGCTGGGCGCGGTGGCTCACGCCTGTAATCCTAGCACTCTGGGAGGCCGAGGCGGGTGGATAGCTCAAGGTCAGGAGTTCAAGACCAGCCTGAGCAAGAGCGAGACCCCGTCTCTACTATAAAATAGAAAGAAATTAATT